>JAULUF010000009.1:56417500-56447500 GCA_031834385.1 Semotilus atromaculatus
TGGTGCCAGACGGGCTGGTCTGAGTATTTCACAATCTGCTCAGTTTCTGGGGTTTTCACGCACAACCATTTCTAGGGTTTACAAAGAATGGTGTGAAAAGGGAAAAACATCCAGTATGCGGCAGTCCTGTGGGCGAAAATGCCTTGTTGATGCTAGAGGTCAGAGGAGAATGGGCCGACTGATTCAAGCTGATAGAAGAGCAACTTTGACTGAAATAACCACTCGTTACAACCGAGGTATGCAGCAAAGCATTTGTGAAGCCACAACACACACAACCTTGAGGCGGATGGGCTACAACAGCAGAAGACCTCACCGGGTACCACTCATCTCCACTACAAATAGGAAAAAGAGGCTACAATTTGCAAGAGCTCACCAAAATTGGACAGTTGAAGACTAGAAAAATATTGCCTGGTCCGATGAGTCTCGATTTCTGTTGAGACATTCAGATGGTAGAGTCAGAATTTGGCGTAAACAGAATGAGAACATGGATCCATCCTGCCTTGTTACCACTGTGCAGGCTGGTGGTGGTGGTGTAATGGTGTGGGGGATGTTTTCTTGGCACACTTTAGGCCCCTTAGTGCCAATTGGGCATCGTTTAAATGCCACAGCCTACCTGAGCATTGTTTCTGACCATGTGCACCCCTTTATGTCCACCATGTACCCATCCTCTGATGGATACTTCCAGCAGGATAATGCACCATGTCACAAAGCTCGAATCATTTCAAATTGGTTTCTTGAACATGACAATGAGTTCACTGTACTAAAATGGCCCCCACAGTCACCAGATCTCAACCCAATAGAGCATCTTTGGGATGCGGTGGAACGGGAGCTTCGTGCCCTGGATGTGCATCCCACAAATCTCCATCAACTGCAAGATGCTATCCTATCAATATGGGCCAACATTTCTAAAGAATGCTTTCAGCACCTTGTTGAATCAATGCCATGTAGAATTAAGGCAGTTCTGAAGGAGAAAGGGGGTCAAACACAGTATTAGTATGGTGTTCCTAATAATCCTTTAGGTGAGTGTGTATATACAGTACTGTGCAAAAGTTTTTAGATCAGTAAGATTTTTTATGTTTTTAAAAGAAGTCTCTTCTGCTCACCAAGGCTGCAATTATTTGATAAAAAATACACAAAAAAAAACTGTAATATTGTGAAATATTATTACAATTTAAAACAGCTGTTTTCTATGTGAATATACAGTAAAGTGTAATTTATTCCTGTGATCAAAGCTGAATTTACATCATCATTACTCCAGTCTTCAGTGTCACATGATCCTTCAGAAATCAGGATAATATGATGATTTGATGCTCAAAAAACATTCATTATTATTTTCAATGTTGAAACAGTCGTGTACAATTTTTTTTCAAAATTCTTTGATGAATAGAAAGTTCAAAAGAACAGCGTTTATTTAAAATTGAATATTTTCTAACATTATAAATGTCTTTACTGTAACTTTTGATCAGTTTAACTCATCCTTGATGAATAAAAGTATTGATTTATTATATTTCTTTCCCCCAAAAATAAAATTAAAATTCTTACTGACCCCAAACTTTTGAAGGGTAGAGTTTAATGTTACAAAAGCTTTAGATTTCAGATAAATGCTGTTCTTTTTTAGTTTCTATTCATCATAGCATCATGAAATAAAAATGTAAAAAACTGTTTTCAACACTGATAATAATCATAAATGTTTCTTGAGCATCAAATCATCATATTAGAATGATTTCTGAAGGATCATGTGACACTGAAGACTGGAGTAATGATGATGATAAATTCAGCTTTGATCACAGGAATAAATTACACTTTACTGTATTTTCACATAGAAAACCGCTGTTTTAAATTGTAATAATATTTCACAATATTACTTTTTCTTTTTTTTTCTTCTTTTTTTTATAATTGCAGCCTTGGTGAGCAGAAGTTCTTTTAAAAACATAAAAAATCTTACCGATCTAAAACTTTTGCACAGTACTGTATATATATACATATAAATACATTTAGGCCGCTTAACACAGGGATTGCTATCAGGATGTGAAGTGACTTTCAACCAGCATACTAAACAGAACGGTATCGTGTGTTTGTGTGAACGCTAATTATCTTTATGGTTATCGTTCTTGGTGTGAACGTGCCTTCAGTCAATATTATTTTATTTTGTAATGAGAATATGCCGTTGATGCTTGAGCTTAACCTGAAACATCTTCATGTTCAGCACATAGCGAGGCGCTAATGAAGGAGATAGGGAAACTGCTCTGGGATCAGCCGACGTTGTCAGTGGAGATTAATCTCCAGTGAGTCTGGTTGGCTGTGTGGGAACTGGTGGTTATATACACATCCACGCACAAAAGGGGTTGTACAATTTCTCTCTCTTCTGTTCGATTCCCTCTTTTCATTCGAGCAGCTTGAGGCCGCTTTCTTATACGTTGGGTCGCTACGGTGCAGGAGGCCGGCCGAGAATAACAGCCCTGCTTGTGTTAGGAACACACACACACACACACAGAGAGAGAGAGAGAGAGTGTTCAGATTCTCAGAAGGGTGTTCCATGGAAACACACACACACACACACACACACACTCGATGATCCCTGGTGCTCGGGTGGGGAATATACGGACCGCTTTCTGATTCCATTGACTTGATTGACCAAATGATGATGTAATGGCTGTGTTACGAAACAAGCACTGTTACACAAGTCTTATCCGTAGTTTTCAGTATAAAGTATTTTTGAGTATTTTGAAAGAAGTCTTTTTTGCTCACCAAGGCTGTGTTTATTTGATCAAAAATACAGTAAAAATAGTGAAGTGTTATTATAATGTAAATCATCTGTTTTCTATGTGAATATATAGTAAAGTGTAATTTATTCCTGTGATCAAAGCTGCATTTTCAGCATCATTACTCCAGTCTTCAGTGTCACATGATCCTTCAGAAATCAGGATAATATGATGATCTGATGCTCAAGAAACATTTATGATTATTATCAGTGTTAAAAGCAGTTTTGCTGCTTCATATTTAAATCAGGATTCTTTGATGAACTAGAGTTCAAAAGAAATATAAAACTTACATTATAAATAGTCTTTACTGTTGCTTTTGATCCATTTAATGTGTCCTTGCTGAATAAAAGTGTTAATTTCTTTTTTTTTATATGAAGTATTAATTTATTTTGGACATTTGGACTCCCTTTGATCTATGCATTGTAATTTTTTTTTTTGTGTGATTTAATTAATTATTAGCTTTTCATCAACTCACAAACCCCAGTTGGGGAAATCCCGTGATTGTTGTAAAATTTGAGAAAATGTTTAGACATGTTCACACCAAGTACTATGATTATAACTATAAAGTGTTAATAATTGTAATTCTATGAGAATAGGGAAGTCCACATCACAACTATAACGACACAGACAAACAACATCGTTGGAATCACTTTCTGCAAGTTTTTCCTCCTATATGATTAACAATAAAAACACTGACAGCCAATCAGAATCGAGTATTTAAAGCGGCAGCGCACTTATAATAAACAAATGCTCATTGGCCTGGATTGGTCTTAAAACAAGCGTTTTTGAGTTTATCTTGGTAATCAAAGGCCATATTCCTAATGCTCATCAAGTTTTCTGTTTATCTGCGATCAGATTGATAGTTTGGCCGATAGATGGATGCAGGTCCAGCAGAACTAATGCTGTCGCGGGTCATTTAGACCCAATCGTCCATTTGTCTGTTATAGTGAAAGTCATTATGTGTTTTAATAGTCTGATTCTGGCTCTGCAAGCCTCTGATTGGCTGTTTGCGATAGAATGACCAAAAATAATGATCAGTTAATCCGTGAAACTGCTTTTCCCAGCATGCACCGTGCGATTGGCCCACCCTGTTGTAAAGTACAAAGTGTCGTAAGCATTCGGAGCGGGGGATTATTGATCTCTGGACATGATCAGATGCGGGGTTGCTCTGCATTCGTCTCACCCGTCTCTCTTTCTCTGTTTTTCTGTTTGCCTGCGACTCCTTCCCAATCCCTACGGGAGTGCTGGGTTGTTTGTGTTTGTCTAATGAAGTGAGATGATTGTCTCTCAGTATGAAGTCACCCGAGACTGAAAGAAAAGAAGCAGTGAGGTATGTGGAGTGATTGACAGATTGAGTGACTCAATGGCTGTTAATGAACACACATCAATTTTGCAAAAAAAACAAAAAAAAACACAGATACCAGGAGAAAATTATCCAAAAGTAAAAGGCCAGAAGCATCACTGTTTGGAACATTAATATAAACATTAATCTTGAGACATGATCATCTCAGTGCTGTCTATGAGAAACAATTGATGAGAGTAAGAAATAATTTAAAGGGGTCCTTTTACAAAGTCTTGATGTTGTTATTTCTCTACTAGAACAGGTTTTCCTGCTGTAATGTTGATTATTTCCTCATATCCTCCATTGTTGCGGCTCCTCTCTTCCCAGTCTGTCAGTAACGCTCGGTTTACTTCCTGTCTCTATGAAGCCCCTCCTTCTGAAAAGCACACTGTGCTCTGATTGGTCGGCTGGATCAGTGTGTTGTGATTGGTCGAGCGCTTCGAGTGTGTTTGGGAAATGTCCCGCCCCTTACCATAACCGCCAGTTTAACACACTACTGACTAACTCAACCAGGCCCCGCCCCTTTATTCTGCATATTAATTATTATAATGAGGAATATTGTGACGTGTTCGTTCCCGGAAGAAACTCAAGACTACAGTGGAGGCGTTTCAGGAGTTCAGAAACACTGATATAGAGAATAACTCTTTTTCAGGCTCAAACAGCAACATTACACACTAAAGAGAGATGAACATGGGAAAAAAGTATAATAGGTCAATTTTAAAGATTATCTTTTTTATGGGTTTAAAAGAGACCCAGTGTTTCACTATCAGCTCAGAGACAAACAGCACTTACTAATAACACACTATGGGCTGCGTCAGATCGATAGAGAGTGAGTGTGTGTGTGTGTGTGTGTGTGTGTGTGTGTGTGTGTGTGTGTGTGTGTGTGTGTACCTGTTAACAGCTGGAGAGGGAGATGGAAAGTTTGTTCCAAATTGAATTATTAAAGATGATGTGATGTTGTTAATCACAGTGATGGAGACGGAGAGGCCGTTTCAGGACCGAAAGCCCACGAGACCAAGAGAAACCGCTATTGATTTGCGGCGCGAGTCAATAACAAAGAGAATGGTTTCATTTTCTCTGTGAAACGTCAGACTTGGAAAAACGTTCATTTGTTTAGGTCAGATGTTGGATGTGTTTTTTGCGGGTGTTTGAGAACAAAACTGACCTCAGGATTGTATTCCAGATCTCAAGCCAACATTCGACGCTCAGAAGTCGATGTTTGATTAATTTTATAGGTTGTTCTTAAACTAACTTTTTTTAGTTGTTCTAACTTCTAGTTAGTTGAAACAATCTGTTACATGAACGTTGCTGATAATGAGTGAGTCAGGGTTATTATCGTTTCATTCAAACTAAAGTTGTTAAAAACATTTCTGTTAACTGAAAAAAAAGCTGAAATAAAATAATATATACATATTAGTTGAAAAACTTTATTTACTGGAAATAAAAAATAAAACTGAAATAAAAAAATTCTATTAAATTTAAATAGCAGTATTAAATAGCAATAACAAAAACTAATAAAATGACAAAAGCACATAAAAAAAATTACTAAAATTTAAACTAAAACATAAAAATTTTAAATATAAATAATAATATCTAATTTAAAACCAAAATAACACTGGTGTGAGTAACCATCAAGCTCCAAAAAGACAATTACATTAGAATAAAAATAGTCCATGCAACTTATATTCTCCATTTTATGTAAAAAAATAAATAAAATACAATACAATAATATTAAACAAAATAAATGAAAAAGATTCAAATAAATAAATAAATAAAAAAATTGATTAAAACAGAAAAACTAATAAATAATAAAAATTAGATGTAAATAAATCAGATTTACATAAATAAATTTAAAAAAATACAAATTAAATTGATAAAAATAAAGGAAGGATGAAAATTTAGATTAAAATAAATTATAAAAATATAACTAAATAAAACGGATTTAAATAAATGATAGAAATAATATTAATATATATAAATCACACTGCGTGTGGGTGTCCATGAGCTCATTATGATGGTGTCCATACGGGGTGTGCAGAGCGATGTGTGCGGCGGCTGTAATCTCAGCGCTAATAGGTTTCCGTACACTAATGGCCGACGCAGTGGGCCAGAATAAGTGTTTAATAGGGGTGTTCTGGCCCGGCTGACTCACACACACTCACACACACACACACTCTGGGCTTTAGAGCTTGTTGGGTGGGAGCGTAATGCACATCTAATCTTAAGAGCCTGTAGTGAACACAGATAATAATAGAGACGGTGCTCTAATGTTACGGCCCACGTTTATTTTTTATTGTCTCTTTCTTTTCGCACAAACCTCTCCGAGGCCCTCGAGTCATTACGCCTGTCAGCGTCAGACACCCAATTAAAGAGCCCGAGCACATGAGATAAGCGTCCGGCCAACACTCCTGGGAAATTATGGATTATACCCAATCAGTTTGTCTGCTGATCTTATGGGCTTTTATATCATCAATACCTGGAGCACGTAAACATGTTATGATGGATCGATTGTGGCTAAAGGAAGAGGTGGGCCAAGTTTCTGTCATCATTTCCTTGCCCTCGTGACACTGAAGGAGATGTGTGGAGTTGCTCTGCTCCCGTTCAAAGTGGCCGTCAAGCTGCAGAAAGATTATTAAATTAGAATAAAAATCATCAGCAGGACTTGTGTTCAAAACTGGGGTCCAGGCATGCAAGAGAGGGATCCGGGGATCCAATCGTCCATGGGAAAATGAGGAGAAAAACAGTGGTAAAAATTTAAAAAAACATAATAAAGTAATATAAAATAAGTAATGAAAATTTTGATTAAAACAAATAAATAAATAAAATGCAAATAAATAAAAGATACATTTTATTAAAATAAATATATTAAATTATTTTAAAAAGTTAGATTAGAATAAATAAATTAAAATATTTTTATTTTATTTTATAGAAAATAAATATTTTCCCAATTATAAGAAAATAAATATTTTACCAATTATATCTCACACATTTATAATATTATTTTTTCACCCTTTGAACTTGAGGATGATCAAAAATGGGGATCTGTGACATAAAAGATTGAATCCCATAGGAAAAAATAGAAAAACAGTGGTAAAAAATTTTCCAAATTAATAAATAATAAAAAAACATTCAAATAAATAATGAAAATTTTGATTAAAACAAATAATCAAAAATGTTTAAATAAATTATAAATTATATTAAAATAAATACATTTAATTATTTAAAAAAAGTTATAATAGAATAAATAAATTATAAATAATGTAATAATTTTATAGAAAATAAATATTTTCCCAATTATGTCTCACATATTTATAATATTATTATTTCCCCTTTTAAACTTTAGGATGCGGGTCCCTTGCATGAGGATGATCATATATGGGGATCTGTGGCATATAAAAGATTGAAAACCTTCTATCCATATTCCAAGTCTTTTGAAGTCCTACAAGATTAAAGGACCAGAGCATTAGCACTGATTTCACCAAATAATGACTTCTAATTCTAATAAAATGTGTGAATGTAGTGCATGAGTCATATGGACTACTCTTATTTTGCTTCATTGTAAATATTCTCCATTTCTTCGACAGAAGAAAGTAAGTCAGGTTTGGAAGGACACGAGGAAACGATGACAGAACATGTTTGGGTCCCTTTAAAACAGGCTTTCACATGTCTATTAATGAGCGGCCTTGGTTTTAAAAAGTGAGACGGATGGTATCACTAATCTGAAAGATTATAAGATCGGGATTAAAGTCGAGCTGTCTTGGCGGATATCTCCCCAAACAGACGCCGGAATCTGTCAACCGAGGAAGAGAAGGGTTTTAGGAGGGATAATCAGGACACGTCCACCTACAAAACACGAGTCTAGTCGTTCACAGACAAACGCGGGTCTGTAAATAAAGCTCAGGCTGGGTATCGATGCAGAAGTTCCCATTCGATTCGATTTCTTGATTCGACTCACTAGATTTAATACAAATCCTATATTTATTTTTTAAAAAGAACATTGAACATTCCCACTAACACAGAACGTTTAGGGAATGTTAGTTTATGGTTTTCTAAAGGTTAGTTTGAACCAAACCAAAAACTAACGTTTAGGGAACGTTCTCTCAGGGTTATAACGTTCCCTGAACGTTAAGAAAACTTTCCATGGGAACCAAAACCTTAAGGGAACGTTCCCGCAACCAAAATCTAACATTCCCAGAACGTTCTGGGAACCATTAATAATAAAATAAAAAATTAAGAGCCACAAACCTGTATTTTAAACTCTTTTTATTTTTACTCTATATTTCAAATGCATACAATGAATAGCCAGGATTTTAATGCAAGATGAACAGTTGCATGTCTTGATCAAACAGGATCAGGTTATTTTATGTTTAAGATAAAACAAACATAAATAAAAATCGATTTGTGGTCTTTGAGAATCGATTTTGAAAAGACCAGATTTTAAAACGCGATCAATCGAAAAATCAATTGTTTTGGCCAGCCCTAGTTATCATCTCCCCGGTGAATGGCACATGATGTACTTCTGGTCTGTGCGCGCTCATGCAGGGAGGGTGGGACGTCCGCTTTTACGCTAGCAGGCTAAAGTTAGCATGTTCCCAGATGTCCTACAACACCTTTAAGGGAAAAGCGTAAGGTGCTTTATGCAAGCGGGCACAGGAGCCTGTTAAGCACGCGAGATGAAGCGCGGTGGCCGGGCGTTCGGGTCATCAGAGCCTCCCACGGTTACGCCTGTTTTCTCTGCACCTCTCTCTCTCAATCTCTCCGTTTTTAGACTTCTGATATGCAGCTGAAGTTATAAGAACCTGCTGTGGGATAAAAACATTGACCTCGGCCTCACCGCGAGTGTGTTTGTGTGCGCGTTCAAAGCCCGCTGCCCCACAGAGAGGGATGTTCTTTAAAGAGCCCACCCACTCTTTCTCTCCCTTTATGTCGCTCGCTTTCTTCTTCACACTTTCTCCAAGTGCTGACCAAAAATAACGCAACTCCTCCGTTAATATATAGCTGACTGCGAGAGTCCACCATCCCAAACACTAGCAGGATATACAACTTACAAAATACCTTGGTTTTTGGACATGCACCGTGGTAATGTTGTATATATATACACATATATATATTAGGGCTGTGCAACGGTTAATCACATCCAAAATAAAAGTTTGTGTTTACATAATATATGTGTGTAATCTGTATAATTATAAACACACAAACGCATGTATAGGTTTAAGAAAAACTTATTTATATATAAAATATTTATATTTATATATAGTATAAATTATAAATATATATACACTAGAAAAGATTCTATTTTAAATAAATGCTGTTCTTTTGAACTTTCTATTCATCAAAGAATCCTGAAATAAAAATGTAAAAAACTGTTTTCAACATGGATAATAATCATAAATGTTTCTTGAGCATCATATTATAATAATTTCATATTATAATAATTAAAAAAATGTGACATTGAAGACTGGAGTAATGATGATGATAAATTCAGCTTTGATCACAGGAATAAATTACACTTCACTATATATTCACATAGAAAACCGCTGTTTTAAATTGTAATAATATTTCACAATATTACTGTTTTTTTTTTGCATTTTTTATCAAATAATTGCAGCCTTGGTGAGCAGAAGAGACTTCATTTAAAAACATAAAAAATCGTACTGACCCCAAACTTTTGACCGGTAGTGTATATACATGCAAATATTTCACAAAAATATATACAAGCTTGTGTGTGTGTATTTATATATACAAAATAATTATACATAGTACACACACATATATTAAAACTTTTATTTTGGATGCGATAAAACGTGATTTAATCGTTTGCATAGCCCTAATATAAATACATATATATATATATATATTCTGAAGGCTGATGTGTCCTTAAAGCAACCTGATGATATTTACATAGTTAACTATATGGCATAAGCTGATTGGTTCATGTCACATCTCTGCAGCCAATGAGCTTACTGCTCAACATAAAACCCTCCACCTTCCCCAGCTCCACCTTTATCAATCTACTGCGGGTATTTCTATATATGATATTCATGCTGAAGCAGCAGCAGCATGGCAGATCCTACCAAATACATTAACATTGTCATATCCATTACCATTTTTGGAGTATATGGTAATACAATGTTTTGTGCACGTGCACAGAAAGCGTTCTCCAAGTATTATTTACATTATTATGTAAATGTAATGCCATACTGATGTTTTTTCAGGGGGTTTTGTTGGTATTATTGAAATCGTTGAATTTCTAGTTGAGCTTAATAAAACTCTCCCGAGGCCTGTGAGAAAAAGTCTTACAATGTTTCTGAGTGCAATCAAACATAAAAATATGGCTAAGGCGAGCTCTGACGTCTGGAGGTGTGTGTGTGTGTGTACCTGGTATTCCCTACTTTATGGTGAACACATCTCCCCACAAGGATAATAATACCAGTTATTTTTGACCTCATGAAATTCTTATGGACAGTATAAAAATAATTAAGTCTATGGGAAATCCTCATAAAACCTGTGTGTGTGCGTGTGTGTGCAAGAGGCTTATCAGAGCTGTTAGAAATAGCCTGACAAGCTCAATAAACATTGATAAGGACTTAATTTTGAATCTGAATTTCAGAAATTGTGTTTATTTTATACTTTTTTTCTTCATAGATTGTGGGGTTTGTAATGACCGTCGGTCTTAGGCCGACTATTTCTGCTTGATTTAAGAAAACTGTCTGAGAGGCCTCAGGGTTTAGTCTTAAAACCCTTGCCTTCAGCGTTGTTATGGATATAAAGTATGTTAAAAATGGACAGACGATTCTTTCTGCTGCCTTTGGGGATTTATTACGCCTGCAGAGGGCGCTGTGCCATCAACACCACTGGATCATCATGCCAGCTGTTTAAAACAATAGCAGCACCAATATAACAGTGCAAAATAATGATAAATACATCAAATATTGTGACATGAATGTGAAGACAATGAGTGAATGGCTGTTCAGCGAATTCAGATTTCTCACTAAAGTAAACACTGATCAGCCAAGTGTAGTTTTGACCTAAAACAGGTGTAAATACTAATCTAGTGCAGGTGTGTGTGTTCTCTCAGCTCGGCCTTGTGTTTGCAAGTTTACTTCTCACTTTGTTCTCTATTAACTGATAAACATCACAGGGATGGGCATGAATCATTTTACATAACCAGGATAAAACTTTAAAATGCCCTGAAAGAGTCTGTGTTTTAAGGATGAAGAGGTGAGGGGATGTGGGTGGGGGTGTTAATGATGAAGCCGTTGCTCTATTTTGGATGTAATTGCTTTGTTCACGCACCTGCTTCCAAATGCACCATCTGTCATCAGCCCGAGAAAAACTCACAAGACAATCCAATATGTAACGTCTGAGAATCGTGATCTGAGATACGGAGATGGTAAAGATTTTATTTAGCTAAAGGATGTTATTTAAGTGTTACTGTGTTGGCGTCAGTAGATGGAAAAACAAAAGTACTTCCTGTTGTTTTTCAAATATATCATGTGAAGCAGCATGCGTTATGCAACATTATTCTAAATCATAGTATTCAACATTGTTCTCTCGGCATATTCAATTCACATTTATTGTATAGCGCTTTTCACAATACATATCGTCATTAAATGTATTCTGAGTATCATTTTAGTCATTAAAGTGCAAACTAACTCCATGTTTTCTAATAATATTACAAGTGGCAGCATGTATATTGAAAATAGCAGAGGGCCTAAAACAGAGCCTTGCTGCACTCCATAATTTATTGATGTTCAATTGGATAATTCCCCATTTAAATAAACAAAATGGTAGCCATCTGATAGGTGCGATCTAAACAACCTTAATACTTGTCCCTGAAAACCAGTGTATATCTATAGTGTATAGTGTCGAACACAGCACTAAGATCAAGTAAAACTAGTATTGAAGTATTAAAGTAAGCCCAGTTTCTGTGCTATGATGGGGCCTGAATCCAAACTCATAGATATAATCTTTTACAGGACTGAGCACAATTGAGCAGATGTAGTGAGTATTGGTTCTGATGAATATATTGTTGGTTTAGATGGTTTTCCTGATAATTTACTCTGCCCCACGTCATCCAAGATGTTCATTTCTTTCTTTCTTCAGTCGAAAAGAAATTACGTTTTTTCAGAAAAACATTCCAGGATTTTTCTCCATATAGTGACTTCAATGGGTCGAAGGTCCAGATGTGAGTTTCAGTGCAGCTTCAAAGTCTCGACACGATCCAGTCGAGGAATAAGAGTCTAATCAAACCAAACCGTCATTTTCTAAAAAAAACAAACAAATTTATATACTTTTTAACCACAAATGCTAGTCTTCCACTTGCTCTGCAATGCTACACATTACGTCATCCCGTTGAAAGGTCTTTGAATCTGGTATTTGGACCTTCGACCCGTTGGACCCCATCGAAGTCACTATATGGAGAAACATCCTGGAGTGTTTTCCTCAAAAACCTTCATTTCTTTTCGACTGAAGAAAGAAAGACATGGACATCTTGGATGACATGGGGGGAGTAAATTATCAAGAAATTTTAATTCTAAAGTGAACTAATCCTTTAACACTTTCTGTCCTATAGCTATAAATACTGAAACAAACAAACATAAAAGTTAAGTTGGACCACGTCATGTGTGTGTTTCAGGGGTTGATCGAGGTGAGGCGGATCATCTTTGGTGATGCTGTGCTTTCTGGAATATTCTGAAATATGTTTGCGCCAATACTCCGTCCCCTGTGCTTAACTTTTCTCTGGAGTGAAATTCATGGAAAGACACGAATGTCAAAAAGTCGATTTGCAACACATCCCATTTATTTTCCATTTGAGAGGGTTTTGCTATGAGCTGTGTCTGTCTGTGTGTGTGTGTGTGTGTGTGTGTGTGTGTGTGTGTGTGTAAATATGTGTGAAAGTGATTTGGGATTACAGGTGCCTGGCAGGTTTATCGGAGACCTGGCGGCTTTATCCGGGGCACTTCCATCTGTCTGAGTGTGTGTAAGTCTCCAGGCTTAGTGTCGCTCTGCGTGGGTTTCTCTCTCATGAATCTGCTTGTTTGATTTGTGTCTGGTGGCTTGTGTTTACTGAGATCAGATGCTTCAGTAACGCTCTGACCTGTAGTATTAACAGTACAGCAAAACAAGGGAATATCGTCTAGATTCATTAGTGGTGCTGCATTCGGGTTAGGGATTTGAACACACTCTTAACCGTGAGTGTGTGGCCGTGTGTGTGTTCTCCAGACATGAATGATTCCCCAAATCGTCGTGTTGAGGAGAGCTGTGCTGGTACTTTACAAAGTGATCAGATGCACCATTATTATTATCCTGCCCGACTGCCTAGAACACCTTAGCAACCACATAACAATGCCCTAGCGACACTAACAATCACAAAGCAACATCCTTGTAATCACCATGCTACATGCAACATGCTAGCATCATAAAGGCGAGTTTTGCACTCAAACACACTCATATTTTCTTCAGTAAATCTAGTTTATTGAGTTGAGGCGGTGTAATGGGATAATATCAGCTGTCTGAGGAAGAATAAACTGTCATTTTAGTAATTCACAGAGATTGAAATGATGAAATCTTTATGAGTTTCGGTGTGATTCATGTTAAAGCAGCTGTCCTGTGGCTCTCACTGACCTCCTGTCTGTCTGTTTCTCGTACATGATGGTTGTGTAATATTTATATCATGTTTATAGAGACACACCAAACGAATCTCACAGCTGCTCGCAGCTCGTCTGTGCTTCTTATACTTATAATTGTCACTAAATAAAGCAGCTGAATGCAAGCAGAAATTCACAGACGCACAATGTTGTGATATGCGCTGTCAATTTTCTTATTCTCTTAAAAGATGTTGAGTTTCTTGTGTTAACAGCAGAAAAAACAATGTAGTTATGTAATATAATATAGCTAATAAATGTAATTACCAGTGTGTTTGCTTTGAGTACAGACCCAGCTAACAAAATATTTCAAGAACGTTTTGCTAAAGTTCCCATTAAGTTATGAAAACAGTATTTATGAATGTTCTCTGAATTTTCTAAATGTCCAGTTTTTTTTTCATGTTAAAAAAAAATTGGTTATACAAACGTTGAAACTTAATATTATCACTCTTCAAACATTATGGGAACGGTACTTTATTCTGAGCTTAATTTCCATAAGTTATGAAAATGGAATGTTCTTTGGAATGTCAGAATGTTGGTTATGTTAAGGGAACATTCCATTTTATCATTCTTCAAACATTATAGGAAAGTTACTTTTGAATGTACTCTGAACGTTCTGAAACAAGTAGTAACATTTAAAAAATGTTAGACAAAGATCCAACTTAGACTTTCAGAAATAAAAGTACCATAAACGATGTATAAGTAGAGCTAACATTTTGAGAACGGCATTAAAGACCAAATAACTCTGAACGAACATTCTATGAACGTTACTAGAAGAACGTTTGTTTATAACTTTGAGGGAACCTTGCCAGAGTGTTCTGAGAAGTACAGTATAACAATATAGTGAATGTTGAATGACACCACTCTCTGTTTTGTCAGTCTAAAGATTGTATTTTATTCGTCTTTTATCTGCTTTCTTTAGAACGTCTTGTTGGTTTTCCACTAAGCTCCACTCCCTGATCACTGAAACAAACAGCCAGATCCTGACAAGTCTGGGTTTGTGTCTGAGTCAGAGTGGCTGGATCAAGCATGAAGCTTTTCCTCTCAAAGCCAGACTCAGTGTGGATAAAACCCTGTCAATCACGGCACACGGGAAAACACCGTCGCACAGAAGAGCAGTCCATAAGATTTACACTGTCAAATTATGTGAGGAACTGACCTGAATTTTGGTAGAGCTTTTAGCCACTGGTTACCATCCACTTTCATTCTATGGAAAAATAACTTGCACAGAAATGACACATCTTGTATGACATAAAGGTGAGTAGATGATAACAGTGTTTGGTTTTCTGAGCAGTGGCGGTCTTAACATAGAGGCATGGGTAGGCGGCTGCTTGGGGCCCCCTACCAGCGGTCGTAATAGGGGGGCCCCCAACCAACCTAAAAAAAATTTTTAAAAAGGAAAAAGCCCCCTTATCATCATGAACGCTTCAAAAGCATGGTAAATGTTATTAATATTCTTAAGAAATACGTTGAAACAAAGTAGTAGGCTAGTTAAAATGTCCAGTTCATGGTTATCTGTCCCTACACACCCCCTACTTTAACAATGAAATGGACTAGTCCATAACGGTGCGCAGCGCGAAAGATAAACACAGTGACAGGACTGTATACATTTCGGTTGTAGGCTACTGTATCTTTCAACACACGTTACACACCTATTGATCATTCGTGTTTATTTAGCCTACTATTAACTAGGCTAGTAAAGAGAGATGATCGGTTCACGTGCCATTTGAACTGAGGCGCTACAGCGATCTGTCACAAAATAGCACCAAAACGGTATTTATTGTTTGAATTTCGTAATAAATTGACAGAATCTGAGAGCTGAGAATTTGTTCCATATCAAAAGTAACCTTCGCTGTCTAGTCTGTCGGTGTCAGTGTCCTGTTTGCTTCGCGATTTTTTTCTTTGTGAGAAAATGGATGTGTGGCGTGAGAGCGTGTGAAAATGGTCAATTGCGTGACTCTCACGGTCAATGCGAAATTATACATACTGTAATATCGACCAATCAGTATTTTTCAACCGCGGAAAGAGGACAATAAAATAGCTGGAGTAACGTTAGACTACAATGTCACATAAAGTTATTACCTCAGTAAAGCCATTTAATGACCACGTAAGTTGGCTAGAATTTTTATTTTATAATATATTTAGTATTAGTATAAATTAGTATTTTGCACTATAAATATGTGCACTATATTACATATTTATTATTTTACTTATATCATTAAAATATTATAAAGTTGTTGTAATGAAAACCGCACTAGGCCTATATTTAATTTGAGTTGTTATTTTTAACCTTTAATAAATACCAGCTGACAGCTCTGTAGTCTATGTTTACAGCTTTAGGTGAGATTTTCTTTCTTGAGAAAATCTACTGTAGCCTACCTAATATGTTAGGCTGACTACGTCAGACTTCCTACTTCCGCTAATTTCATTTCGCTCCTGTCTACGAAGCAAAGTGAAGTAGCAGAGTCTGGTATTACCAGGCTACTAATATGTATCCAAATTGAATCAAGATCGGAATAATACCACAAGAATAAAATTGAAATTGTAAATTTTCCTCTCCAACCTTTACTTTACCATAGATTAGCTTTACCTGCCTATCCACCATTCAGTCGGTATTTTTTTTTTCTTCGTTCTCTTTTAAAGATCGGATGGGGGGCCCCCATACATACCTTTGCCTTGGGCCCCCAATGTGCTAAATCCGCCACTGTTTCTGAGTGAACCATGCCCTTAAGAGCCAATGCACCAGGCTTACAGAAATCTGGCAATTGCAAACGACGAGTACAGTGTAGTTTTGTGTGTGTGTGGGTTTGTTTATGTGATTTATGAGGACACAAATTTGTACAATGACATGTGTATTATACGGGTATTACAACTTATGGGTGGTTTATGAGGACATTTCAAAAGTCCTCATAAATCAAATGGCTTAAAAAACATAAAAAACAATGTTTTATTAAAAAATAAAAAATGCAGCATGTCTCCTGTGATGGGTAGGTTTAGGGACAGAGGCAGTCTGTGTGTGTGTGTGTGTGTGTGTGTGTGTGTGTGTCTGTGTGTCTGTGTGTGTGTGTAAGGGGATAGAATATATAGTTTGTACAGTATAAAAACCATTACGCCTATGGAGAGTCCCCATAATGCTGTTGCACCAACGTGTGTGTGTGTGTGTGTGTGTGTGTGTGTGTGTGTGTTTGTGTGTGCGTGTTTCACTCTGATGGATCACTTTGTCACTCTCTCCCTGTTGCGTTTACACTGATCAATGAGCTAATGGACTGTTAGAGTGGGATAACAGCTTTACCTCAGTGCACACACACACACACACACACACACACACACACACACATGTCTGGTTCGCTATCTTTGTGGGGACTCTCCATAGGCGTAATGGTTTTTATAGTGTACAAACTGTATTTTCTGTCCCTAAACCTACCCATCACAGGAGACATTCTGCATTTTTACATTTTCAAAAAACATTACTTAGTGTGATTTATACGCTGTTCTCCTCATGGGGACCGCTGACTGGTCCCCACAATGTAGGTGATTTCAGGTTTTACTATACTTGTGGGGACATTTGGTCCCCACAATGTAATATAAACATGAGCACACACACACACACACACACACACACACACAGCCGACCCCCCCTCAGGTCTTCATTCTGTAGGGGTTTGTTAGAAAGCACGAGTCATTTGTCATGTGACACTAGTGGACTTCCTTTAGGGTCTCCAGAGGTTAAACGTGAAGATATTCATGGTGTCTGTCAAGCAGGATCTGGAAAAATTTAAACTTGAAGAGTTGAGTCAATTCATGAGTTGAAATTGAATCGGAACGATTACAAGAGGAATTTACAGGAGGAATTAAACTTTGTCAGACAAAGCAGGAATGACATTTGTCCAACACAACCATAAAAATGTCCCCAGGATATCAGGCGTTATGAATATCAGATTTTGGAATTGCAAGCATTGATTATTGCCCATATGTTAAGTAAGTAATGACATGTTTATGGTTGTACTAGGGGCTGTTGAATGCTTGAATCTGATTGGTTGATAAACGTTCTTAGGTGTGCAATTATTTTCAGGGCTAAAGTAGTTCCAGCAGGTCTTGACCACATTACATTTTCATATCACTTTACCAGATGATTTCAGTTATTTCAAAGGTCTGTGTAGATTACAACCGCAACAGAACCTAAACCCACAATGACACTGACCAAGCAAATAAATATAGTAAACAATAGGATAAAAACAAATTATTTCCATGTTTTTGTCACAAAATTACATTTTATTATGCACGGAAAGCACATTCTCTCTTTCTCCCGCTCACACACACACACTCGCACAGAAACGTGTTGTCACCAGTGCTCTGACGATTTTATCAGCAAAATAGTTTTACAACCTAAAAAGCTACATGATATTTCTCACTAGCGAGGTAATAATGATGCTGTTCTTAAAGCAGATAAACTTGCAGTTTCACTATTAGTAGAGACGCTGCTTCCGAACACAGTTGAGACACGCAGACTCAGGTAATTCACACACACCTTAAAGGTGTAAGAATGACAGAAAAGTATGACAGAATGACAGGAAAGAATTAAAGCTAAGAATATCAAGTCACTATAGTCACATATCACTATATATGTAGTGGTCGATAAGTACAGCAGTCCAAATTCAAAATATCACTATGGTTTCTCCCGCCTCCTGCACAACATGCAGTATCACAGACCAAAACAAAAACAAACATTCCAGCCTGGAAACACACATTTCAAAGTAAAATAACTGGCTGTAGAAGCATTTTTCAGAGAAACGAGTATGTGAACTTTGCATGTTTCCTCAATATATCCAAACATATTATGGTATTTTTATGCTTTAGTAGTGTGAAAAAGATACATACAGCACCTTTAATCTCAATCTCTCTCTAATAACTGCATTAGTCTGCGATCAGTGGCTCATGCCAAGACAATGAGATGCTTAAGAAATTAGCCCTACACACAAGAGTGTTGTAAGGACAAAAACCTGACAAATGTCATGAAATACATCATCTGAACGTTTTGAGCTGTGGAAACCGTACTATAGGCAGAATAATTGCATTGAATTATAGAAATATAGTGCACACATGCATTATTTTAATAAATCTGTCAATTATTCCCTACGTAATTCCTACTAAGAAGTGAAATGTATTATTAAAACAGCAGTTTATTTTAATTAATTCAGTTTTAATTCTACTTCCCTAACTGTAAATGCTAATTACAATTCTACATCTCGTTTGCTAAATGAGTTCATTTGTCATTGGGGTATTGAATTAGGCACCTAACCTGCTGTAGTCCTCACATCTCAATGCTCCTGTCACTTCACTCCAGGCTAATCCTCTCTCATCCAATATCAGGCTCACTTGCAGTGTTGCTAATCAGGGTTTGGAGGGCAGATTACGTTTGAACGATCCGAAGCGCTTTATATGTCAGGACTCATGAGTCTTTGATTGGCAGGTTTTTGCCCATCTGACTGAAATCACGGTTATTATGTGGCGCTGACGATTTCACAGTCTGACTGATGTGGAACAGCTCAGGTGTGTGTGAGCGCCAGCAGGGACACGTCCACCGTGATCAACACACTGATAGAGACAGAAATGATGGGACGAATCTCGCAGAAACATCACCATGCCTCTTTTTCTGTTCAATTTTGATGTTCTTTTCATGACAATTCAGCACATTTTCTTTCAAAATTCTCATTACTTTAATGCATCCTGGTGGTTTACTTTTGCATCTCTTTTGTGACTCCCATAATTCTGGTGAGTTTTATTAGTAACAATATTTTTTTGTTAAAATCTGCATCAATTAAAAGCACTACAATGTATAAATCCTTTCACATTTAAAAATAAATGTCACATCACAGATGCACCTGGGGCCAGTTCATAAACTTAGCCACTTTGTTAAAGGATTAGTTCACTTTTAAAAAAACTTTTGCTGATAATTTACTCCCCCATGTCATCCAAGATGTCCATGTCTTTCTTTCTTCAGTCGAAAAGAAATGAAGGTTTTTGATGAAAACATTCCAGGATTTTTCTCCATATAATGGACTTCAACAGGACCCAAACGGTTCAAGGTCCAAATGACAGTTTCAGTGCAGCTTCAAAGGGCTTTAAACCACACCAGACGATGAATAAGGGTCTTATCTAGACAAACCATCGGCATTTCACAAATAAATAAAAAAGTTTAAGTTTTATAAGCACAAATGCTCACCTTGCTCTGTTCTGTGATGCGCGTTCGTCACTCACGTAATACGCAATTACGTTGAAAAGGTCACACTTCTGTCCTGACGAAAATGTTCTTTTAGCCTTTTTAATATTAAAACACCCAGGATACGCACACGAAATGGGCATTTAAACGATAAACTGACACAAAGACATTTGAATATGTGTATATGGTCCTCCTTCCTCACATTCGTAAACACTGACTCGGTACTTCCGCCGACGCGTGACCTTTTCAACGTAATTGCGTATTACGTGAGTCACGAACGCGCATCACAGAATAATAATACTATCGTTTAAAGCCCTTTGAAGCTGCACTGAAACTGTCATTTGGACCTTGAACCGTTTGGGTCCTGTTGAAGTCCATTATATGGAGAAAAATCCTGGAATGTTTTCATCAAAAACCTTCATTTCTTTTCGACTGAAGAAAGAAAGACATGGACATCTTGGATGACATGAGTGAGTGAATTATCAGCAAAAATTCTTTTTTTAAAGTGAACTAATCCTTTAAGACTGTGTTTTAATAACTAGTTTGACCAACTAGTAGTAAGACAATAGGTGATGAGTTTTTATGATTTATGATCATTTGGCTTTAAATGAGACTTTTGATGCAACTGACTTTAAAATGTTAGAACCAGTCTTGAAGAAAAAAATGAGATGGCTAACTTTTAAGATTAGTCTAAGAAGTTTATGCAACTTGCCACTGATTGTGAAAATGTCTGAGCAACTTGAGTACAAGAGGCAGAACTCGGGGAGAAAGCCCAGCAATGCTTATGGGCACAGCAGGAAATCAGCCAACCAGAAACAGGAAGAGGAGAGAGAGAGAGAGAGAGAGAGGCTCATAAGTAATTGAAATGGAGGTGATGTCGCCGATGGGCTGCACTGCTACTGTAACTGAAGTGCAGTCGAGCGTTTGGGATAAAATTGCTTTCTAATTATTCAATCCACCTTTACTTTCCCTCCTGAGAGACAGAGAGCGAAAGACTAAGAGAAAGAGGATAGTCTTTGGATGTATGATAATGAAGCACTTACAGGTACAGATTTGTGTGATGTATTATTTTTTTTTGTATTATGAGCCATACATTTAAAGGTGCATTGTGTAATATTTAGGAGGATCTGTTGACAGAAATGCAGTATAATATACATAACTGTGTTTTTAGCCGTGTATAAAGACCTTACATAATGAACTGTTATGTTTTTATTACCTTAGAATGAGCCGTTTCTCTCTACACACACACACACCGGGTCTCCTTACATTGACATGTTTCTACGGTGGCCCTGAATGGACAAATGCGTTTCATCGCTATGTTGTTCTTCATGCAGAGAAGCTGCTAAAGTTAGCGAATAAAACACTTACACAACGATGAACAAGTGACAATAATACTCGCAATAACATATCGTTTTACTGAACTATTAAGTAAACATAATTTCTTAATTTATCTTTGTAAAGAAACATCATTGCTTAACTGGCTATTCTCTGCTGTCTCAGACGACGACATCACTTCCTGTCGGCCACCATAACTTCTGTTGGGTGCAATTCATAACGTCACCACTAGATGCCGCTACAAATCACACACTGCACCTTTAATGTGCATTTATTTTTCCCCCAGAATGCAGCAGCAGTGGGTCTGTGTGGCTTTACTCGCCCTCCTGACTGTCACAACGACACTGGCAGACGGTGGAAAAACAGAGAAACAAGGTAACAGAACATTACCACACGCTGCTCTATATCACCCCACACTGCTCTGTGCCATTAACGTTACGACCCTTCACTGTTGTTAAAAGTCTAGGGAATTAGAAGAGGAACATTAGGCCACCCTTAAGCAATTGTTACCATTAAAATACTGGGAGAGTGAATAATGGTGCGTTCAAGCCCTCTTGGGGAGTTCGTACATGTGCGTTCAAGTCACTTCCGTCGTGGGTTTATTGTTTATTGTTATTGTTTATTGTTAAAAGGATCCCCATTAGCTGTCACCAAAGTGAGATGAGCTAGTCTTCCTGGGGTTCACAAAATAAAAAAAGGAGAATCACATAACTTGCTTTCTCTTAAATAATTACACTACCACTACTACTACTATTATTGTTATTAATAATTTGTTTACTACTTCCACTACAACTTTATTGCGATTACTATGATTGTCTTAAATTGCCTCTATATCTATATCACTAAAATATCTCATTACTTACCAATGTATCTATATACACCATTATATCGATATCTATATTTAGCTATTTCCATCTCTTTTTTTCGTTTTGTTTGTTTTTCACTCTTCTGTATGTGTGTCATTGATTTCTTACCTTGTATAAGCTACTGTTTGGTTAATTTGCAATAAAAAAATAAAAATAATAATAATTACACAAAAATACAGTAAGGTTCTTAAACTCTAGTTTGCATCTAATGTGCATCAGGTGTACTTTGTTTTTTTAATGTTTTTAATAAATTTATGAAGCCACTGCCAACTTTATTGTTACATGTTGCATTGTTATATTATAATGCCATCATATTCTGTGCAGGCAATTAGCTTACGACCACAACTCGTAAATACAATCTATGACTTGAACGCACCATAAGACCATCGAGAAGCAGCAGAACATGTGGACAAATGTATTATGTGCAATAATCGGGCAATTTTTTTTAATATATACATATACAGTATATATACACTCACCGGCCACTTTATTAGGTACCCCATGCTAGTAACGGGTTGGACCCCCTTTTGCCTTCAGAACTGCCTCAATTCTTCGTGGCATAGATTCAACAAGGTGCTGGAAGCATTCCTCAGGGAGTTTGGTCCATATTGACATGATGGCATCACACAGTTGCCGCAGATTTGTCGGCTGCACATCCATGATGCGAATCTCCCGTTCCACCACATCCCAAAGATGCTCTATTGGATTGAGATCTGGTGACTGTGGAGGCCATTTGAGTACAGCGAACTCATTGTCATGTTCAAGAAACCAGTCTGAGATGATTCCAGCTTTATGACATGGCGCATTATCCTGCTGAAAGTAGCCATCAGAAGTTGGGTACATTGTGGTCATAAAGGGATGGACATGGTCAGCAACAATACTCAGGTAGGCTGTGGCGTTGCAACGATGCTCAATTGGTACCAAGGGGCCCAAAGAGTGCCAAGAAAATATTCCCCACACCATGACACCACCACCACCAGCCTGAACCGTTGATACAAGGCAGGATGGATCCATGCTTTCATGTTGTAGACGCCAAATTCTGACCCTACCATCCGAATGTCGCAGCAGAAATCGAGACTCATCAGACCAGGCAACGTTTTTCCAATCTTCTATTGTCCAATTTCGATGAGCTTGTGCAAATTGTAGCCTCAGTTTCCTGTTCTTAGCTGAAAGGAGTGGCACCCGGTGTGGTCTTCTGCTGCTGTAGCCCATCTGCCTCAAAGTTCGACGTACTGTGCGTTCAGAGATGCTCTTCTGCCCACCTTGGTTGTAACGGGTGGTTATTTGAGTCACTGTTGCCCTTCTATCAGCTCGAACCAGTCTGGCCATTCTCCTCTGACCTCTGGCATCAACAAGGCATTTCCGCCCACAGAACTGCCGCTCACTGGATGTTTTTTCTTTTTCGGACCATTCTCTGTAAACCCTAGAGATGGTTGTGCGTGAAAATCCCAGTAGATTAGCAGTTTCTGAAATACTCAGACCAGCCCTTCTGGCACCAACAATCATGCCACGTTCAAAGTCACTCAAATCACCTTTCTTCCCCATACTGATGCCCGGTTTGAACTGCAGGAGATTGTCTTGACCATGTCTACATGCCTAAATGCACTGAGTTGCCGCCATGTGATTGGCTGCTTAGAAATTAAGTGTTAACGAGCAGTTGGACAGGTGTACCTAATAAAGTGGCCGGTGAGTGTATATATATAAGAACACAAATTAGGAAAACTCGTACACACACGTTCTCTCTCATACGTACAGCTGAAGGTGCAGTATGAAACTGTGTGTGCGCTCTCACTTTGACAGGTAAGAAAGAGCGTAAATCTGACTGTGGCGAGTGGCAGTGGAGTGTGTGTGTGGCTAACGAGGGAGACTGTGGCCTGGGCACCAGAGAGGGCACGCGCACCGGCACCGACTGCAAGCAGAACATCAAAACCCAGCGCTGCAAGATCCCCTGCAACTGGAAAAAGCAGTTTGGAGGTGAGAAGCCACACAAACACTGGTGACACAAACACACACACACACACACACAGGGCTTAGGGTAAATAAGCCTGTGTTGTGGAGTAACAAGATGGAGAATCTCGCAGAATTCTGTCCTCAGAAATGACAGTGAGACCTAGAAACAACCTGGCAGAATATATCTGTGTGTGTGTGTGTGAGAGAGAGAGAGTGAGTGTGTGTGTGTGTGTGTGTGTGTGTGTGTGAGAGAGAGAGAGAGAGAGAGAGAGTATGTGTGTGTGAGTGAGAGAGAGAGAGTGTGTGTGTGTGTGAGAAAGAGAGAGAGTGTGTGTGTGTGTGTGTGATAGTGAGAGTATGTGTGTGTGTGATAGTGAGAGTATATGTGCTTGTTTTTGTGATATATGAGGACACAAATGTATATAATGACATGCATATTACACTGGTATTACAACTTACACGTGACTTATGAGGACATTGCATGAGTCCTCATATTTCAAATAGCTTAAAAAACAATGTTTTTTTAAAAATGTAAAAATGCAGCATGTCTCCTGTGATGGGTAGGTTTAGGGACAGGGGCAGTGTGTGTGTGTGTGTGTCTGTGTGTGTGTGTGTAAGGGGATAGAATATATAGTTTGTCCAGTATAAAAGTCATTACGCCTATGGAATGTCCTCATAAATCACAAAAACAAAGCTGTGTGTGTGTGTGTGTGAGAGAGAGAGAGAGAGAGTGTGTGTGTGTGTGTGTGTGTGTGTGTGTGTGTGTGTGTGTGTGTGTGAGAGTGAGAGTTTGTGTGTGAGAAAGAGAGAGAGAGAGTGTGTGTGTGTGTGTGTGTGGGGGGGGGGGGGGTATGTGTGTGTGAGAGTGAGAGTTTGTGTGTGAGAAAGAGAGAGAGAGTGTGTGTGTGTGTGTGTGTGTGTGTGTGTGAGAGAGAGAGAGAGAGAGAGAGAGAGAGAGAGAGAGCATATGCCCCCTTCCCTCAGGTTTTGTAGGTATACACATAAACTATGAACAAACACAGAAACAGTGCGGTGTTCTCTCTCTGAAGTCTCTCTGGGATCGTGTAACACAGTCTCGCTCTGAAGGAACATCAGAAATCACAGACTTAATAAAACATGATCACAGTAAACGTTGAGTGACGAATCCTCCGTGTATTTCTCTGTAGTTCAGCAGTCGTGTCAGTGTAGTTCAGTGTTGCAGAATTTATTCTCCCGAGTTATAAGAGCGGTTTCACACCGGCCTCGTGTTTCAGGGTCTTGATTCGGGACAGCCGGAGGCCTGCCGCATGCAATTACACTCTCTCTGCCTTTAAAATATGTCATTAGAGACAATTTTGTGCTTGATTGAAGCAGTTTAACCCTCGTCCATTCTGCCAGAGGCCGAGAGGAATCGCTCCAACACATGGACCGAAAGAATGAAAGATGAAATGAGACGAGAGATAAAATAAAGGAACGAGAGCATAGATCAGACCCTCGCAATCGGTTTTACTTCAGGATCCAGATTTTACATTAGGCATCAAGTGCCGACCCAACACAGCACCTAAATTGTTTATCGTATAAAATTGTGTTTCGATGGACCAATAATTCCACTCGCAAAACCAGCCGCGCTGTAAGTGAACCTGTGTTTAATATAGTCTGGGTTGTGTTTTCTTTTCCCCTGCGAAGCTTTCAACCCATTTTACTTCCATAATCGGATGTGTTTCCAAGTGAAACAGGATATTCAACACGGAGAAATGTGGTTTTAAACTTTGGGAGTTATTGCGTGCTGGAAAGTTTCTCTGAATGACAGATGGTTGGAAAATAAAACTTGCACAAAAAAGCATTCCTTCAGAATAACATGCACAATAACACCAGGGACATGTATTGAGACAATAAATGTAGATTTCATGTTGATTGCATGTTTGTTTGTTTTGCATTTGCAGTGTATTAATAATGCAGTTTCGGTAACACTTTACAATAAGCTTTATTAGTTAACATTACAGATTAACTACAGAATCCTCGCTCAAAGCAGAGGATCATGGGAAATGTCAGTCAATCGATCACAGAGAAGCAGATCATACATTTGACAGTGATGCATGCTGGGGGAATCGAGCTCAAGCTGCATTTTGCATCTGTTATTTTAGTTTTAGTTTTATTTTAGGTAACAATAATTATTTCACATTTTTAATAGTTTTAGTTAAAGGTAATAACGCTGAATCAGTATTAATTCATGGTTTCAGTCAAAATACCACAATAACTGTTAGTATTTTAATAGTAAAGTAACATGAATCTCGTTGAAATTGTGCAAGATCTCATCAGGCATTTTTCCTTTGGGAATCATGGTTGTCAATATGGTTTATTGGAAAATTGCTGTTATCATGGTACATGGTACAATAACCTTAGGCTATTTATTTATATCTAATTCAAGCATAGACACATTCATTCTCATCCCATCTGTTATGTCCATCCCTCAAAACATATTTAAAGTCTGTTTCTAAATAATGTCCATTACAGTATTTATTAATCTTTGTTAATGTTAGTTAATAATAATACAGCTGTTCATTGTTTGTTCATGTTAGTTCACAGTGTATTAACTATAATGTTAGATTTTAATTCAGTATTAACATTAACAAAGATTAATAAATGCTGTATAAGTGCATTATTAGTTCATACTAACTAATGTAGTTAAAGGGTTAGTTCACCCAAAAATGAAAATTCTGTCAGTAATTCCTCTCCCTCATGTTGTTCCAACCCCGTAAGACTTTCGTTCATCTTCGGAACACGAATTAAGATATTTGTGATTAAATCTGAGAGCTGGATCACTCCTCCATAGGCTTCTAAGGGACTGAAACTTGTTCCCCCGAAAAGTTATTAAAGACGTCGTTAAAATAGTCCAAGTGACTACAGTGGCTCAATCTTCAGTTTATCAAGCGACGAGAATACTTTTTGTGTGCAAAAAACTAAAATATCGACTTTATTCAACTATTAATTTCCATCTTGGTCGGCCTCGACGTAGTAAAATAGCGTATCGCTTCTGTGGTGTACGTCACGTAGCACTACGCTATCACACTACGTTAACGGACTAGAGGCCAACAGAGATGGAAATGAATTGTTGAAATAAAGTCGTTATTTTTGTTTGTTTTCTCGAAAAGTATTCTCGTCTCTTAATAAACTGAAGATTGAGTCACTGTAGTCACTTGGACTATTTTAACGACGTCTTTAATAACTTTTCGGGGGAACAAGTTTCAGTCCCTTAGAAGCCTATGGAGGAGTGATCCAGCTCTCAGATTTAATCACAAATATCTTAATTCGTGTTCCGAAGATGAACGAAAGTCTTACGGGGTTGGAACAACATGAGGGAGAGGAATTACTGACAGAATTTTCATTTTTGGGTGAACTAACCCTTTAACTAATGAACCTTATTGTAAAGTGTTACCGCAGTTTCTGACATGTTGCATATATTAATGCACTCACCCAAATGAGGTTGTGTGTGTTGTGTTGTGTTGTGCAGGAGAGTGTAAGTATGATTTCCAGGCGTGGGGGGAGTGTGATTCGACCTCGGGAATGAAGACGCGCAGCGGTGTGCTAAAGCGAGCGCTGATGGATGCTAACTGTCCAAACTCCGTTAGCGCCACCAAACCCTGCGGAAAACCCAAGACTAAGATACAAGGTACAAGAACACACACACACAAACACACACAAAGATATGCTACACAACGTGCTCAACTTAAATGAACCAGAAGCAATATCAACTGATTTGATTTGGACTGCAAAAAAATACAAATAATTTACATTAAGGAACATCTCAGGGGAATATGGGAAAAATTGTCACTATACTTCCCTACTTAATTAATCACAGCACACAGTTAGACAATTGTTTTGTATTACAAGTTTTCTGCAATGTTTTGCTTATGTATGCAAATGAGGCTGTGTCTAATTAAATATGCATTAATTTGCATACATTTCCAGAACAGATATCGGAGCATTAGAACATTAGATGAAGTCATAGGATAAAAGTCAGGCTCAAAAATTTTACAGAGGGATTTTGGATTTCTCTTTTTGTCACACTATAAAAAATGTATTTATGTTTTAAGGAATAAAATGTTATATAAATCAAGGTTATTATTGTTAACTAAAACTAATAAAAACATTTCTGTTTATTGAAATAACGCTGAAACAAATTAAAATAGAAATATTAATTGAAAAGTAACTATAATACATTTTATTTATATAGCGCCTTTCTAGCGCTCAAGTTCGCTTTACAATAAACAAGCAACAATAAAGGCAATGGACAAAGACTGACAAATCAACAGTAGACAGATGAGAGTAAGTACAGAAAATGAGAATTATGTAGATGGGGCGGCACCCAGCAGAATACATTCAGATATAAAAATGCTGTACAACTTCAGAATTATGACATTCAGAAGACTTGAATTCAGAAATAGTGTTAACAGACCAGAGTGATCTGCCCCCCCATCGAAGCTGGGCGATGCCGAGGGACGGCGAGGAGGCTGGAGTCGGGGTGTAGGGAGCGCATCGGGGGGGTTACAGAGATACGGGGAGCCAAGCCGTGCAGAGATTTAAAAGTGAGAAGGAGAATTTTGAATTTAATACGGTAAGCCACAGAAGGTCAGTGAAGATCCTGCAACATTACCATACCAGCCGCCAGATCACCCTGTAGCCCAAGACTGGTCCCACTGAAGCAGAGCAGAGCAGGGCTGGGCAGTACCTGGGAGACCTAACAACCTGGCAGAATATATCTTTGTGTGTGTGTGATGTGTAGATTTAGGGGTAGGGTAAGTGTGTGTGTGCGTGTGTGTGTGTGTGTGTGTGTGGGTTGGTTTATGTGATTTATGAGGACACAAATTTGTATAATGACATGTGTACTACACTGGTATTACAACTTATGGGTGGTTTATGAGGACACTTCAAAAGTCCTCATAAATCAAATGGCTTAAAAAACATAAAAAACAATGTTTTATTAAAAAATTTAAAATGCAGCATGTCTCCTGTGATGGGTAGGTTTAGGGACAGGGGCAGTGTAAGGGGATAGAATATATAGTTTGTACAGTATAAAAACCATTACGCCTATGGAGAGTCCTCATAATGCTGTTGCACCAACGTGTGTGTGTGTGTGTGTGTGTGTGTGTGTGTGTGTGTGTGTGTGTGGGGTGGGTGTACTGGCACAATATGGCTTCCGTCGCATCATCAGGTGATGCTGCACTGGTGGTAGTTGAGGAGATTCCCCCTTCCATGTAAAGCACTTTAAGCACTTTGAGGAAAGCGCTATATAAATGTAACAAATAATAATTATTATTATTATTAAAATTGGGGTGATATCTGCAGAATGCTTGGTGTGGGTGAGTATTCTGGCAGCAGAGTTTTTAATGTATTGCAATTTGGAAATGGAGCTCCAGATAGGCCAATGAAAAGTGCAGTGCAGTAATGAAGACGTGATGAGCGTCTGAGATGTTGATGAAGGGGCGGAGCTGAGCGATGAAGGGGCGGAGCTGAGTGGTGAAGGGGCGGAGCTGAACGATGAAGGGGCGGAGCTGAGTGATGAAGGGGCGGAGCTGAGCGATGAAGGGGCGGAGCTGAGCGATGAAGGGGCGGAGCTGAGCGATGAAGGGGCGGAGCTGAGCGATGAAGGGGCGGAGCTGAGCGATGCGACGTAGATCAAAGTGAGAGAATTAATGTGAGAATGGAAAGAGAGAGTCAAAGATTACACCAAGATTTTGAACCGTACTGTGGTTTGATGTGAGAGCCAGTGAACTCACAGGGGACGTTCGTGGTGAGTGACGGAGGTCCGGGAAAATAATCTGTTTTGTCCATGTTAAGTTTTAGAAAATTTTAATGAAGCCAATCTTTTATTTCATGCACACAAGCAGAGATTTTG
>JAULUF010000009.1:56452500-56550000 GCA_031834385.1 Semotilus atromaculatus
CTGTCTTCACGAGGTTCATGTGTGTTTGACACTGATGGTTGTTCGTCTCTCCACAGATTCACAGAAACCAAAACGGGATGGAAAGAAGAAGGAGCGAAACCCGATGGACTAAAGAAACTCCTGCTCCTCGACACACACTCAGATGTGATGAGCTCTAACACTATATTTCTACATCATGTGTATAGCTTTAATTTACAGCTCACAGAATAATAAATCAAGACAAATGAGTCTACTAAAATCTTCTAATGTTGACACAAGATCCTTAAAAAGAGTATAAATTAGTGCATTCTGGGAAATGAAGTGTGCTTCAACAGTCCATAAAATGAAAGTTAATAAATACATTATATTATTTTCTTTATATGCAGCATTTTAAACATTGATGTTTCTGAGATATCCAATACGTGGTGTGAAAGAGAACACATGTATATTCATACTTAGAATTGAAATAGGCCTAATGCATCATTAAAAACTTACACATTCGAATTCTGCTTCCTGTTTTGAACTTTATTCAAATTCAAAAAATGACAGTTAAAGATTCTAAATTCCAGGCAGCTGAGAAGAAACTAATGCTTTCAATCATTTTACAGTGAATAAAGACATGAATTATTCCTGTTTTGTGTTTCCGGTGTCATTTATTAGAATTTGGTTATGACTAAATGCTAAAATAAGCAGAACAGGCGAGTTATTATTCATCATAACAGCTTTATTTGCTAGAACTCTTCTCCAAAAGTATATCGCACGATACAGCAAATCTTATAAATACATGTTTCATCAGTCATCAATGATCAGTAATCCCTTCATTGCCCTAATAAAGATCAATAACATTCATATTCATTAATAAACACATGTATTTACACGTCATCTGTGCTACACATATAGATAGAGTATATTACAAACGTTAAGCTGATAAACCACACGACTGATGGAAGCCACAACTCACAGTGAAAAGAAGCACGTGACTCATGGAAAGAAGCTATACAGAGTATTTACACCGTCATCTGTACAAACACCGTCACACAAACCCAGCTGGACCATCAGCGGTAAAAACCTCAGGCGTTTCTAAGATGCTATTCACGTTAAAACACGTCTTGAGACTCTGTTCAAATTGCTCTCCTTCTAGCTGCTATTGAACACTAAACATACTCGACACAAGTACAAACTCAAATGTTTGAAATCTATACGATTTTGTTTATTTTTGCTTACCACGGCTGCATTGATTTGATCACATAAAAAAAAACGTAAAAACAGTGACATATTATTAGTTTAAAACAGTTGTTTTCTATGTGAGTATATAGTAGAGTGTAATTTATTCCTGTGATCAAATCTGAATTTTTAGCATCATTACTCCAGTCTTCAGTGTCACATGATCCTTCACGGTTCATAACCGCGCTAATATGATTATTTGCTGCTCAACAAACATTTATGATTATGAGTGTTGAAAACTGTCACATTTTTGAGGAAACTGATGCATTTTACTTCTCTGGATTCTTTAATAAATAGATGAGTGTGTTTCCTTTGTGAAATGTGTCAGAATTGTCTGTTTCAGATCATCTACTACTAATAATAACACATCTGGATTCATGCATTCCTGTAGTTTGAACAGCAGAAACACAAAAAGGTCATGGGTTCGAATCCCAGGAAATGCTTCTATAAAGATTACCACGACAAATGTGTTTTCTGTATATTAATTTACGGATTAATTGTTCACCACGGGACTAATGTGCGCTAACAAAGTAAATAGAGTCAATTTTGATTTTATGACGACTTTACATGTAAATGGCACAGACTGTAAAGGACACGAACTCTATCGCCCCCTTGAGGACTGGAGTTTGTTACGCCACAGTAAATTTAATGGGCCATATTGTTAGCAGAGCATTCGCGTACTTGTGTGAAGTATGTTTGCAGTCTCAGTTCTTAAATCTCTTTCTTTCAAAATCGCAACAAAAAACAAAAACAAAAAAAAATGTTAGCCTGTGCTTTAGTTGATATCGCTAAAGTCTCGTCAGTCACTTCATCCATCATGTATGGCTTGATTCTTCCGTGCTGGATCCTTCCTCATACTGTACTATTTTATGTAGAATCATTTGACATATCGATTAAAAAAACATTATAGAAAAGCATCTGTGACTGGATAAAGTCTTCTGTATGTTGTTGTTTATCGTTTATATCTTAGTTAGTGTGTCTTTGGCAGCCGTTCTGCTGTCAAACGGCATGTGTGCGCGTGATTTCACACGCTAGATTTGAGTTTCTCCCTCTCTCTCTCTCTCTCTCACACACACACACACACACACACACACATTGACAGTCTCGATGATTTAAAAACCACATGCACAAACACACAGTGCAGTTTCACACAACATTACAAACACACTGAGATACAGGAGGCTCGAGATGCTCCAGGGACGCCTGTAATAAAACACACACTCGGGCTGCGTCCCAAATCACATATTCTCTATTGTTTTGAATAAGTAATTACTTGGAAACAGCAACAAAAAAAAAGAAAGAAACAAAAAGTAATGTTCTACATGCCTATGATATGAATGAAATCTAGATTGTTTTTGTCACTGTGTCACGTGACCGACCAGCGTTCAGTGAAATTCACAAATCCTCATGGGATAGTAAAGTGTCCATCATATGCGCACTTAGTATGCACTCTTTCATGACTACAGTGATTTAGATATACTTTTTGTGTGTGTGTCACATACTGTTTTTCGTTTACTACATAGGAGTGAAGTGTGCGATTTCGGATGTAGCCTCGGTCAGTGTGTGTAATGTATACACTTTGTATACACTTAGAAGTGTACACTTTGAAGCATACTTCTGCACTGACCTCCTGTCATGACCCTGCAGATCTCACACACACACACACACACACACACACACACACACACACACACACACACACACACACACACACACACACACACACACACACACACACACACACACACACATTACATTTCATTACATAAACTTCAACAGATTAGAAAATACATTGAAGCCCTTTAATGTTAATTGTGTTGTCAGTTTTCTCATGATTTTGATGAAGATGATGGAAGGATGAAGATGGTCCTGAAACTCGCAACACACATGTAGAAATTTTTTTTTTAATACTTTAAAGATCTTTTTAACTTGATGAAGACTGTTTTTAGAATTTATATGTAGAAGATTGGCCGCTCCATGTGTCACTCCAAAAATCTAAACTCTGATTGGCCAGCTCTGAAATCAATAAACCAGAACTTCCTTGCTGAGCAGGAACACTCCAGAAAGACTTATTTAAATTAATTAAATGGATTTTAGCCATCCAAAATGAACAAAGTAAGTATATTTGTTCTATGTAGCCTACATAGCTGTTTTCATTACACTCACTTGTTCCCCTGATTTACAGAGCTAGATAAATGTGTGTGCTTGCATGTGTGTGTGTGTGTGTGAGTGTAAGAGAGTGTTTGTGTGTGTGTGTGAGAGTGTTTATGTTTGTTTGTTTGTGTTTGTGTGTGTGTGTGTGTGTGTCTTTGTTTGTGTGTGTGTGAGATGACACAGCAGGTCACCAGCGAGGTCACAGTGTGTTTTTACAGTGACATCCGTGCGTGTGTGTGTTTCGTGTGAGCGTTTAGACTAGTTGTGCTCCTGAAGATCATCTTATCACACTCTCTCAGCTTATCCGTCACTGAAGGACAGATCGAGTGTGTGAGACCAGCGGCGCCCCATTAAAGCAGAACGCTCACTCTGACACCTGCGATATCTGTCCTGCTCACAGCTAATAACACGAGTCTCTCACGACCTCTGACCTCCAGAACACACACACACACACACATGTCTGGTTTACTATATTTGTGGGATTTCTCAATAGACATAATGGTTTTTATACTTTAAAACTGTATATTCTGTCCCGCCACACTAACCCTAAACCTACCCATCACACACACACACACACACGCACGCACGCGTTATTTTGTTTATTTCAGACATGTACTGTACTAGTCATTATTATGGACATTGTGTATTTTTGTACATCATCTTACTGAACTAACAATCCAACCAATCAAATCGCTATCCTGTGAATTTTACTTAATTTTTGTTTAAAGTTGGCATGAAATTAAAGCTGCAACCGATTTTGTCCATTGGGAACAAATACTAGTATAATCATTGATATACCATTATAGTTTTTGTTACTACTTTGAATTATTTTCACTTTAATATTATTTAAAGTTTTAGTCATTTAAAAAATATTTGACACCCTGTCGCTCATCCTACAATAATCACTGACATAATAATCTGCCGAAGAACAACAAAATACACGTATTGTTTATGTATATGGAAAATTGTACGTATTAAGCACAAGGCAAGTGAATATGAAAGATTGAAGGAGAGATTGTGCTAAAAGTAAATGGGCATTATTTAGAAACAGACTTTAAATATGTTTTGAGGGATGGACATAACAGATGGGATGAGAATGAATGTGTCTATGCTTGAATTAGATATAAATAAATAGCCTAAGGTTATTGTACCATGTACCATGATAACAGCAATTTTCCAATAAACCATATTGACAACCATGATTCCCAAAGGAAAAATGCCTGATGAGATCTTGCACAATTTCAATGAGATTCATGTTACTTTACTATTAAAATACTAACAGTTATTGTGGTATTTTGACTGAAACCATGAATTAATACTGATTCAGCATTATTACCTTTAACTAAAACTATTAAAAATGTGAAATAATTATTGTTACCTAAAATAAAACTAAAACTAAAATAACAGATGCAAAATGCAGCTTGAGCTCGATTCCCCCAGCATGCATCACTGTCAAATGTATGATCTGCTTCTCTGTGATCGATTGACTGACATTTCCCATGATCCTCTGCTTTGAGCGAGGATTCTGTAGTAAATCTGTTTTAATGATTCCAAAACAACTAATGGTGACTTGACGTCTCGTAATGAGATGAGGAAGTTTATGCACTTTAGCCCTTTAAATTCACAAGGAAAGAACCTGTGAGTTTTAATAAACCCCTTACCGGGGCGATCAAACACACACACACACACACACACTTTGCCTGCAGGCACATCATGAACCCAGAGAGCAAATCAGGTCTTTAGGACGAAAACAAGCGCGTAAGGCGCGCTGAATGTTATTTACAATGAGACAGATCGCAAGCGTTTTGGCCTTTTAATAAGTTTCACGAGCAGGTTTTGGAGTATCTTATGAATTAGCGCTCTCTTCAGTCTGCACGTAGCTGGTAATTTCCTTTTTTCGCCCAAGCGTGAGTGAACTGTTTTGTGTAAATGCAAAGCAGAGGTGAGGTGGATGCTAATGTCTGAGAGCTCTTTATCCTGCGCGTCTGCTCACTTTAAAAGGGTTATATGCATCCCTGGAGACCCCGAGCACTCAAAACTCATCCACTTTAACATACGGGCACAGCAGAGAGCCTCTTCAACCCTCTTATTGCTCACACACACACACACACACACACACACACACACACACACACACACACACACACACACTGCAACCATGCTACCTGTCACCACAGACGCGAAGCTTTAAAGTCATCATGAGCCCGTTGACTAAGTACACGTTTCTGGCCTTATTTGGCACAATTCATTGATGCGCATCGTCTTTAATCTTTTTTCTTTTAAACTCATCCTTCCCTCGGGTTAGGGTTAGGGTTAAATTTGAGTGTTCATCAGAGGGGTCTTAGACCCTAGGACTTTTGTCACACACACACACACACACACACACACACATGTCTGGTTCGCTATCTTTGTGGGGACTCTCCATAGGCGTAATGGTTTTTATACAGTACTTAACTGTATATTCTGTCCCCTTACACTGCCCCTGTCCCTAAACCTACCCATCACAGGAGACATTCTGCATTTTTACATTTTCAAAAAACATTACTTAGTGTGATTTATACACTGTTCTCCTCATGGGGACCGCTGACTGGTCCCCACAATGTAGGTGATTTCAGGTTTTACTATACTTGTGGGGACATTTGGTCCCCACAATGTAATATAAACACGAGCACACACACACACACACACACACACACACACACACACACACACAAAATTAATGGATTCGAGGAGTTTTGTGGTTGAAATTTAAAAAAGTAACAAATCCTTCCCTCGCGGGTCAATTTGACCCCCATAGGAATGAATGGAATGCTTCAGAAAAACACATAGAAAAACCTAAAAATGCTCAAAATTTGAAATTAATATGCTTAAACGTTACCAAAAAAATTATTTTACGTCTACATGGGTATCTGAATGCAAACTGAAGAGAACCTGACTTTAGGACCCAGAGAAACAGCTCATTTACTCCATATAGAGATATAAGGCCATCTAGTGGCAAGAGTCATGAAATATCATGTTATATTATTATTTTTCCACAAGAGGTCGCAAAGACACCCAATGTAAGACATTTTGAGTTGAATTAAAAGGATAATGCATGAAATTGTTTAAGGATAATGCATGAGTTATTTTGAATTTGTTGAATGTGACGAATGTGCTTAAATTACTATTTATTTATTATTTATTGATCAAATCTAGTCATTTAAAAGTAAATAAAAAAAATTGCATTAAAAAATATTATGAAAATTAAATTAAAATAGCTTTCACAAAAAAAAAATGAAGTATAATTTTAGGGCTTTGGGTCATTTTGACTCGCGAGAGAAATATGAGGGTTAATGATCTGGATGAAATCAAGCAGCACCCTACGTTAAATCAATATTCCTGATTACACAAGTAAACGGGCTTCATGTTGACTAATTTAAGTGGATTTTAATGTTGAGCGCACACATCATCATCCAGCATGCAACCACACACACACGACACGGATACAGTACATGGTTATATACACGTATATACAGGTGTGATTTTATACTGAAGCTCAAACGCGTTTGGTTTGGATCTTCAGTCAGCCCTGTTGTCCCCTTATTTGTGTATTATTGAATAGGACAGACTCCAATCTGACCATTTATATGCTCATTTTTTTGTTGTTCTTGAACATTTTTGTTTATAAATCAAATATTTTAGCACATCTTTTCCTCCTTTTGTGACATGCATCACATCAATGTGTGTAAAGTGCTACAACAGACCATCTATATATATATATATATAAAAAAGACAATGAATGCAAACACACACCTGTAGACACAATCTGAGGACTGCAAATCTGATTTAAACATGGTAAAATGTGTTAAATGCAGTCTGATTTGTAGCTGAAAGACAAAAAAATGAATCTACAAAGACAGAGGATTTATAAAACTGTGTATGGCGGGTGTTGATGGGTCTCCGTTTTATAGGGGTGATTGAATTCAGGTTGATTTGGACACTTATTTCAATGGGAAAAATTGTCCCAATTAAGCTAAATTCACCCTAATAGCTGACGCTTTGAACTGGTTTTACTTCCTTATGACCTCTTCACACATACAAACACATTCCCACATATACCTTTGTCACCAGAACACACACATGTAAAATATAACGCATGCACACACATGGAGCGTATGTTCTTGTACTGGCAGAGGAGCAGATGTTTGAAGGTCTTTTTGAAGGTGATGTTGCAGAGGGCGTAGCAGGCGGGGTTGATCGTGCTGTTGATGTAGCAGAGCCAGTATCCGATGGTCCACACGGTGTTGGGAATGCAGCTGGAGCAGAAGGTGTTGATCAGGACCATGACGTTGTAAGGCGTCCAAGTTGCAACAAACGCCACCAATATGGCCATAATGGTGCGCGTAACCTTTTTTTCCCGAGAAGACGGTGCCTTTTTCTTCTTTGGCGGCTGCTTGGTCATTTTCACGATTTTCCTTGCCACGTGATTCTGCCTTTCGGTCGCAGGAACGATCTCTACAGTCGCGTTCGAAGGCGCGTAGCAGTCTCCTTTTGGAGATTTGGTGTTGATCTTGATGCAGGTCAGTTTGGATCCGCCAGCTTTGGCACGATGCCTAGGAGGCGCTTGGCTTTCATCAGCTACTGATGGCGCCACCACCTCCTCTTTTTGATTGTTTACGCCACCACTTCCAGAGGTGGAGTCATTTGAGCTTTCTTTCTCCTCGTTTCCTCGTCCGCCATCTTCCGCTTCTCCACTCGCCGTTGATGGCGCTTTGCCATTCTGGAGTTTGGCATCATGTTGGTTGGCGGCGTCATCTGTTAGCTGGGTCTGTCCTCGATCTGTTTCTTCAGCTGTTAGGTTGTTGTTGGTGGGTTTGTTGGTTGTGTTTTCACGGATCTGATTGGAAGAGGCCACGTCGAGGTTGGCACCCGATGGCTTGCGGTTGTCCTTCTTGACGCGGCTCTTGCTAGCACGGGAAATCTGCCAGTACAGCACCATCATGATGATCACAGGCAGGTAGAAAGCAGCTATAGCTGTGCCGAAAGTGACCGCGGCGTTGGAGAAGAACTGAATATAGCACTCCTTCTCTGGCACTGTGCGCCCGCCAACAATAAACTGCCAGAATAGGATTGCCGGAGCCCAGAGAATGAAGGACAAAACCCATGCCGCCGCAATCATCATGCCGGCCATTTTGGTCGTCCTCTTCACTGGATAACTGAGCGGCTTGGTGACACAAAAGTAGCGATCGAAGCTAATAATCAGCAAGTTCATGACCGAGGCATTGCTAACCACGTAGTCCAGCGCCAACCACAAGTCGCACACAACCGGGCCAAGCGGCCAGTATCCGATCACAATGTAGACTGTGTACAAGTTCATAGAGCAAAGGCCAATGATTAGGTCAGCACAGGCCAGGCTAAACAAGAAGTAATTGTTGACAGTCTGCAAGCTTCTGTTTACCTTGATGGAAAGCATGACCAAGATGTTCCCGATAACGGTCACTAGGCTTAGTGAGCCGGCCACCAGTACAATGAACACCACCTCCACTGTCTTATACGGGCTCTCGTCCACTGTCTCCATTGTCTCGTTGCCCTCAGAGGCGTTCCAGAAGGTGAAGTTTATTGTATCCATGGTGCTCAGGTACAGCTGGTCAGTTCACTATACGTATGACTTCCGACACCTATATGAGAGAAAAAGGACATTTAGTATGTTGCAAATTATGTGACAAAACATGGATCTGAGTCTCTTCACGTCATTGTAAGATCCTCCAAAATGAGAAAGACAAACAATGCACTGTATGTAATTTAGGCCTACATAAATGTATCTTACAAACAGTACTGTGACAGTGTCCAATGGTAAAGTGATGGTATCAAAAGATATTAAAATGTTATTATTAGAAATGGTATATTTAAACGATTCTGAATGATTGCATGATTCCATAACAGTATGTCAAGAAAACCATCAGACATAAGAAGACAAGAATAAGAAGCCTTATAATGGTTCACTATTAATAATTTGCTGAAATGTAATTTTTATAGTCTTTTTCAGTTTAATTAATATTTTATAACATCAATTGAATGTTAAGTGCTGAAATAATGTTTCTGTACTAGTTTTATTTCTCTAGCCTACTTATCCGGGATTCTCAGAAGTCGTCATATGATGAATGAGAATTTTTGTGTGTGTTTTGCCATTTTCTCACATAGCAAAAGAAAAACACCACAAATGTGTTTTCATAATTTTGAAAAAGAGTGAGAAAAAGAGTAATACCACATTTGCTGTATTAGAAACACCCTCACAGCAACGTTAACTATTTTTTGTACTTGAATGCAAAGGTAATATAATACAAAGTGTAGTGTTATAAATGTACATACATACATTATATAATATCTGGGAAAAGGGTCCATTTTAATATTTTCGCGCTGAAATTCAAATAATGACGAGCACGCGCGTGCGTCTCGTCTGCACTCTGCAGTGAGAAACGGCGGGAAGCGCGTGAGCCGCCGCTCAGAGTTTACCTCACAATAAGTTTAACGTAATAATGCTGATTTATAAAATGTAAAATAACAGAATAACCACCAATATAAACCCGACGAGGACATCTGGCACTCGCATTTGTTAACAGAACGGGGTGAAGTTCAGCATGTTTGAAGACCAGAAGTTCTCCTGAGGGGAGTGTTTCCCTGAAAAAGTTGAATACTCCACAGCGGTAACGGTAATTCTTACAGTAACTTAAGTGTGTTTTTTAATACGTTCCAACTGTGTATTTCGCACGGAGTCACAATTTGAAACAAATAAACTAATATTCAAGTCATATTTCAAAGAAATGTGCTGGTTGGTATCCATGGAAACAGCGGAGTATCCATGGAAACAGCGGAGTAGTTGAACCGTGTAGTTTAATGTGATTTAATATTCGGTGGCTTAGTGTAATTGAACATGGAACCAATTATTTTTGGGCAGTTTCGATGATCACACACTCGTAAAACATCGAAATATATTGTTAGAGTGCCAGTTCATCACGTCAATTAAAATGTGAGGGATGGGATTTCAACTAATGTGAATAATGAAACGGATGAAAGTGAAATTTTAAGCACTGCTCGAACTTGAAAGCATTCGTGGGCTTTCAACTTCTGTCTCTGATCCATCTCCAGCATTCAATTACACTGAGAGTGCGTTTACTTCAGGCCTGCTTTATGTAGTCTGTCAACAACCATTTCTCGAATTGACTTGTATGTAACGTTATGTTTGTAGATTAGCGTTAAATGTTTCGTTATGTGTTTTTCATTAAGTTTCTGGGTTCTAAACAGGACCAGAATCGAATAACTTGAGTTCTATAACTTAAAATAATGAATCTCATGAAAACACGTCCAGTTGAGGTTACATTTCAGCCCAAAACCAAAAGAATTAGAACATATATTATGTATTAAGAAGAACATTTATCCTGTTTTAGGGCCATTAAGATATATATATATATATATATATATATATATATATATAATTCTCATTTCTGTTATTTTACTGTCTCTAATTAATAATTACAGTATATACATGCAGATGTACAGTACTGTGCAAAAGTTTTAGATCGGTAAGATTTTTTATGTTTTTAAAAGAAGTCTCTTCTGCTCACCAAGGCTGCAATTATTTGATAAAAAAAACAAAAAAAACCCCCAGTAATATTGTGAAATATTATTACAATTTAAAACAGCGGTTTTCTATGTGAATATATAGTGAAGTGTAATTTATTCCTGTGATTAAAGCTGAATTTATCATCATCATTACTCCAGTCTTCAGTGTCACATGATCCTTCAGAAATCATTCTAATATGATGATTTGATGCTCAAGAAACATTTATGATTATTATCAGTGTTGAAAACAGTTTTTTAAATTTTTATTTCATGATGCTATGATGAATAGAAACTAAAAAAGAACAGCATTTATCTGAAATCTAAAGCTTTTGTAACATTAAACTCTACCCTTCAAAAGTTTGGGGTCAGTAAGAATTAAAATTTTATTTTTGGGGGAAAGAAATATAATAAATCAATACTTTTATTCATCAAGGATGAGTTAAACTGATCAAAAGTTACAGTAAAGACATTTATAATGTTAGAAAATATTCTATTTTAAATAAACGCTGTTCTTTTGAACTTTCTATTCATCATAGAATTTTGAAAAAAAAATTGTACACAACTGTTTCAACATTGAAAATAATAATGAATGTTTTTTGAGCATCAAATCATCATATTAGAATGATTTCTGAAGGATCATGTGACACTGAAGACTGGAGTAATGATGATGATAAATTCAGCTTTGATCACAGGAATAAATTACACTTTACTGTATATTCACATAGAAAACAGCTGTTTTAAATTGTAATAATATTTCACAATATTACTGCTTTTTTTGGTATTTTTTATCAAATAATTGCAGCCTTGGTGAGCAGAAGAGACTTCTTTTAAAAACATAAAAAATCTTACCGATCTAAAACTTTTGCACAGTACTGTATATGTTCCTTAAAATTATGTTTATGATAGTTTTTTGTATTATATAACATTATATCATGTTACATTAATAATTTTTCTTTTCTTTTTTGCAGTGAAGTGAGGAGACATCTTTTTTCAATTGTCATGAAAATAGTGTCAGAGGGCAAACAAATCTTAATGGTCTTAAAAATAGAAGAAGCCGAAGTCGGTGCGTCATGGATGACTGAACACAACAGGTTGTATGAATTCAAGAGTTGGTTCTGTGTAACCTTACAGCTGTTTGATCCTTTAGAAAAACGACAAATTGGTACTGTCAGTTTAATCTCCCGCTTCTGGCTCAGTCGTGCCTTTCCTCTTTGTATTAAAAATCAGGATTAGAGCAAAGGAACGGTTCCCATATGTGCGCCATGGGGCGAAATTAACCTAATGCTTGTCTGTCTCTCTCTCTCTCCCTCTCTGTGAATGTGAATAGATGCGAGTCCGGTAATGGTGATTAGAGGGAAGAGGTTATCAGTCTTACAGAGCCACAGTTCACTCTGTTTTTCTCTATTAAAACGGTGCATTATTTGCTGCTTTTCCCCTGAACAGCCGCTGAATAACCAGAGAGAATTCACTTATCTCCAATGCCAGAAAGCCCTAATCATAGTGTTAGCCACGGCACTAAGCCAAACTAATCCCTATAAAAACGCTCCATGTCCAGCAATCTGTGTTTTTAGAAGAGGCAAACGGCAACAATGCTAACCGCAACACGACACATCACTTCACGCTACAGGCCATCTGCACTCCAGGACTTTACACAGTCATGTGTACATAATGGCTCTGGTCCAAAGCCTAGTGAGCTCCCTTGCTGTCTATGCAGTCAGCTGTCTTCTAATGCATCGTAATTAAGACCACAGTTTAGGGATGCTGTGCACAGGCAGCAACGGTGTGCATCATATTAATAACTCCCTTATAAGTACTCAACTCTAAATTGACTCCGTTAGAGTTTTATTTGAGCTTTTTGATAAGTTAACAATCAAAAGATTGGTGGTGCAAATGTTTTTGTTGTAATTTTTGTATACATATTTGTAGTTGATCTAATCTGTTATAATTTTTTAGTTGTTATTATAATTTTGTTATAGTCCATCTGTCATGTTATAACAGTTATTTGGTTAATTTTAGTTACATTTTTATGTGCTTTTGACATTTTATTAGGGTTCTATCTATTTTTCTTTAATCTATAATTCTATTTAATCTATTTTTGTTTAAATTATTTTTTATTTTAGTTTTATTTTTTATTTATTTCCAGTTAACAATTTTAGACTTCAACTTAACTGAAACAAAGTGTACTTTTTGCACACTTAAATATTTTTTTTTTAAAGTTGTAAGCAAAGATTATTGGAGTATGTTTTACACAAAAAATTCTACATGCCTTAGTTTCATTTGTGAAATTAACTAGCCATTTCTGAGTGAAAATTGTAAAAGGAAATATCACATCAGATTTTTTCCATATAGAAACCCATGTTTCTGAAGAGATCTACTGTATTTTAATGTCTGGTTCAGATTACAATTTTTTTTTTGTCTGTTACGATAGTCACTGTGTCAGATTACAAGATTTTGACTAAAATCTTGTCGTGGACAAGATACATGTCAGACTACACACACACATTCACTCGCTACATAGGCTACACACACTCACACTTGCACACACACACACACACACACACACACACAAGCACTCTCTCACTCACACAAACGCACACACTCACTCACACTTGCACACACACACACTTGGACACACACACACACAAACACAAGCAGTCTCTCACTCACACAAACGCACACACTCACTCACACTTGCACACACACACACTTGGACACACACACACACACACAAGCACTCTCTCACTCACACAAACGCATGCACTCACTTACACTTGCACACACACACACACACAAGCACTCACTCACACAAACGCACACACTCACTCACACACACATACACTCTCACTCACTCGCACACACACTCACTCTTGCTCATTCGCACACACACACACACACACACACACACACACACACACACACACACACACACACACACACACTCTCACACACTCTCACACACACTCTCACACAAACACACACTCACTCACTCACTCACCACTCTTGTCACTCACTCACTCACTCACTCTTCTTGACAGAACCCATCGTGGAGGACCGGGAAAAAATTAAAACATGCTAGTCTTTTTATTCTGATGTCATGAAGCATCGCAGACGCGACATCGGTTGTCGTCCACTATGACACACTATACAAGATGAAACGATCGAATCTTGCGTCCTGACGCCCGTTGTCGTTTACGAATCCCCACGACACCCTGCGTCAAACGGATCGTGCCAAAATCGGGCTAAAATCTTGTAATCTGAACCAGACATAAGAGGCATCCTTTCTTCTGGCCTTTATCTACTTTTAAACGCTCTCCTCTTGGCTCGTTTTATTCGGCACATGTGTGATATTCAGCTTTTGGTGTCCTGAGTCCTAAAAGCTCAGACCTGCATGACTAATCAGGTGTAATGGAATGCATTCAAGTCATTAGGCGTTTGTTTATTCGACTCTTCAGCGACCGGCTGTTTGTTTTAAAATGACAAACTGCCCTCATTTCCACTCAGAATTATTCCAATACTGCATTCATATCCCACCGCTGCGTACTAATGGAGTTCTCTGATCTCTGGTCCAAATTTGAGCCGGCTGAAGCCTTATGTTGAATTACAGAATGGAGGAGTTTGGCGTTATGAATAAGTTTTGTCAGCCTTTCGGACTTCAGTCGTTGTGGAATTGGTTCAGTAGAGCTGAAAATTGCCTCTGCCCTTTGAGACACACTGAGGTCTGATCTCCAACTTTTGGCCCTTTTCTACGCTTTGCTTACTGTTTTCCTCGTCTATTCGAAGGTTGTGTCTGCAGTGTGATAAATAGGTGATATTTGGCAGTGTGATAAATATCAGCGTCTGACCACAGATGCATATATTTACATAAACTCTCAAAGCACAACGGCCGTCCTGACCTGTGTATTAGATGAGCTCGAGTGTTTGTCTGGATTTATGTGCTTATGGACTGCGAAAAACACTCAGCTGATCGTATCGCTCAAACCAGCATGAGCCCGAGCCAATCATATCAGGAGTTACCTTGGAAACAATGAGCTGAAGATTTTAATAGCATTCTACTAAAGTTCACTCAGAGCTTATCCATCTATCCATCCATCCATCCATCCATCCATCCATCCATCTATCTTTAACCATTCATCTATCCATCCATACATCATCTATCATCCATCAATCCATTCATCCATCTATCATCTACCCATCCATCAATTCAGCAAATCCATCTATCATCTACCCATCCGTTCATCTATCCATCCATCCATCCATCATCAACCGTCCATCCATCCATCCATCTATCATCAACCCATCCATCCATCTATCATCCATCCATCATCAACCGTCAATCCGTTCATCCATCCATCTATCATCCATCCATCATCAACCTTCAATCCGTTCATCCATCCATCCATCTATCATCAACCGTCCTTCCATCTATCATCCACCCATCCATCCATCTATCATCCATCCATCATCAACCGTCAATCCGTTCATCCATCCATCCATCCATCCATCTATCATCCACCCATCCATCCATCTATCATCCATCCATCATCAACCTTCAATCCGTTCATCCATCCATCCATCCATCCATCCATCCATCTATCATCCACCCATCCATCCATCTATTATCCATCCATCATCAACCTTCAATCCGTTCATCCATCCATCCATCTATCATCTACCCATCCGTTCATCCATCCATCCATCTATCATCAACCGTCCATCCATCCATCCATCTATCATCCATCTATCATCTACCCATCCATTCATCCATCCATCCATCTATCATCTACCCATCCGTTCATCCATCCATCCATCTATCATCAACCGTCCATCCATCCATTTATCATCCATCTATCATCAACCGTCCATCCGTTCATCTATCCATCCATCCATTCATCCATCCATCCATCCATCCATCATCAACCGTCAATCCGTTCATCCATCCATCCATCCATCCATCTGTCATCTACCCATTCATTCATTCATTCATCCAGCCATCCAGCCATCCATCCATCCATCCATCCAGCCATCCATCCATCCATCCATCCATTCATCCATCCATCCATCCATCATCTATCGATCCATCTGTCATCTACCCATCCATTCATCCATCCATCCATCCAACCATCGATCTATCATCTACCATCACCCATCCATCCATCCATCTATCATCCATCCATCCATCTGTCATCCATCCATCCATCTGTCATCTACCATCACCCATCCATCTATCCATCCATCATCCATCGATCCATCTGTCATCTACCCATTCATTCAATCATTCACCCATCCATTCATCCATCCATCCATCTGTCATCTACCATCACCAATCCATCCATCCATCCATCCATCCATCATCTATCGATCCATCTGTCATCTACCCATCCATTCATCCATCCATCCATCCAACCATCGATCTATCATCTACGATCACCCATCCATCCATCCATCCATCCATCCATCCATCCATCTATCATCCATCCATCATCTGTCATCTACCATCACCCATCCATCCATACATCATCTATCATCTACCCATCCATCCATCCATCCATCTCATTGATCCATCTATCCACCCATCTAATTAAGGTGGTTATAAATAGCTGCTTATCTCACATCTTTGGTATGATCCCTCCCATTTCTTTATTATTTCTATTGTATTTTAAATACTAGATTCATACATATTCTGAAGATAATTATAACGTTTGCCTGGTAAAGTGTTCAGAGAGTTTGGGGTGGTTGCTAGGCGCTTTCATACTGTCCAAGTGAAAAGATTTCAAGTCTTTGATATTCTCTAGAAATGACTTTCGGGATTTTTTTTGTCTGTATGATCAGGAAAAAGCATTAGTCCATTTGCAGAAAACTTTTTTATCTGCACCTCGATCCAGGATGAATGAAAATTGGAGCTGGTTAATTACTGTTCATATAATGTTTGCTTCCCTAAATCTGGTTTTGTCTCGGACTGAAACTGGACCCTGTGGCCTCGGTCTGCATTATGTTATTATGGTCAGTGTAATCGTACCATTAGCGTCCAGAAATCTACAGTGATGTTGCCTGACACACTGAGTACAGGACCAGAGTCTTGTCTCTGCTGTATTGACTGCAGCGGTCTCTGATTAGATAGTGGGAGATTTCAGTCTAAATGGATGAATGGCTCCTCAATGCGATTTTAATGATGTAGTTTTTCTGGTGCAGAGATTGTCTTTCCGGTGCAGCTGATGGCGTTGTGGACCGGGTGAGACGGGTGTTTTGGGGTGTGTCATTTTATTGATCAGGAGACTTAATGAAGTATATTTATATGAAGTACACACACACACATACATATATATATACAGACATTGTTGAGATCTCTTGAAACTTCAGCAAAAGGCTTCATTTGCTCTCAGCGTAATGTTACTCTTTAATGTGTATTTTTTTCTTTCCTATAGGTCTGTGAGAGATGTTTCCACCCTGTTATGATATCTTGACATAGATGGACATGGTTATAACTGTGAGTGAACTCACAGCAGGTGTGTGTGTAGCAGATGTTTGTGTACGTGTGTGTGTGTACAGACAGGCTGAAAGGTTAATGACAAACGGAGGAGAGGCTCTTTGAACTCAAACCTACAAAAACAGACAGATTCCACACAAGCTTGTTGGTAATATTAAGTGAAAATGCAAGTGTTTATAGTCAGCAGTAAGAGTTTTTTCCCTAAAACAGATGCTTGATTGTGTGTGACAGGCCGCAGTTGTGTTTGCGACGTCTTCCATCTGCCGCTGTCACTCTGGACTTTTAGTGTATGACAGCACGCTGACAAACACACTTAACGTCTCTGAATCATCCAGGAGTCGGCTGCTCTCAAACGTTTTATTCTGACATGGCGTAACTCTAACCTGAAGCCATCGAGATTGACCTGAGAGCATCAATGCAAGTGCGCAAAAGCTCAGGCTGTGGTGTTCATATGTATTAGGGGTGAGAGAAAAAAATATTCTCCAATGCATCGCAATTCTCTCTTAAACGATTCTAAATAGAATCTGAAAACTTCAGTCATCAGTAAAAAAATCGTGCTGCAATAATGCTTAGAAAAAGAGAAACATCTTTCAGATACTTAAAGCACTCAGATAGAGAAAGCACTTTTGTAACGGTTGTCAGCTGGAGTGCCCTTGAGAGCCACCAGAGTGCACTCCACAACAGACTATTATCACTCCCTCACAAACTACATTTCCCTTAACTCTTCTTCCCATAAATCTTCACGTCCTGCCAGATCCCGCCAATCCAGAGACTGTTAACGTCACGTCTGCCAAGCCAGAGACTGTTCACTTCATGTCCGCCGATCCAGAGACTGTTCACGTCATGTCTACCGATCCAGAGACTGTTCACGTCACGTCCGCCGATCCAGAGACTGTTCACTTCACGTCCGCCGATCCAGAGACTGTTAACGTCACGTCCGCCGATCCAGAGACTGTTAACGTCACGTTCACCGATCCAGAGACTGTTCACTTCACGTCCGCCGATCCAGAGACTGTTCACTTCACGTTCACCGATCCAGAGACTGTTCACTTCACGTCCGCCGATCCAGAGACTGTTCACTTCACGTCCGCCGATCCAGAGACTGTTCACTTCACGTCCGCCGATCCAGAGACTGTTAACGTCACGTCCGCCGATCCAGAGACTGTTCACTTCACACGTCCGCCGATCCAGAGACTGTTCACTTCACGTCCGCCGATCCAGAGACTGTTCACGTCACGTCCGCCGATCCAGAGACTGTTCACTTCACGTCCGCCGATCCAGAGACTGTTCACGTCACGTCCGCCGATCCAGAGACTGTTCACTTCACGTCCGCCGATCCAGAGACTGTTGACGTCACGTCCGCCGATCCAGAGACTGTTCACTTCACGTCCGCCGATCCAGAGACTGTTCACATCACGTCCGCCGATCCAGAGACTGTTCACTTCACGTCCGCCGATCCAGAGACTGTTCACTTCACGTCCGCCGATCCAGAGACTGTTCACTTCACGTCCGCCGATCCAGAGACTGTTAACGTCACGTCCGCCGATCCAGAGACTGTTCACGTCACGTCCGCCGATCCAGAGACTGTTCACTTCACGTCCGCCGATCCAGAGACTGTTCACTTCACGTTCGCCGATCCAGAGACTGTTCACTTCACGTCCGCCGATCCAGAGACTGTTCACTTCACGTCCGCCGATCCAGAGACTGTTCACTTCACGTCCGCCGATCCAGAGACTGTTCACTTCACGTCCGCCGATCCAGAGACTGTTCACTTCACGTCCGCCGATCCAGAGACTGTTCACGTCACGTCCGCCGATCCACAGACTGTTCACGTCACGTCCGCCGATCCAGAGACTGTTCACTTCACGTCCGCCGATCCAGAGACTGTTCACTTCACGTCCGCCGATCCAGAGACTGTTCACTTCACGTCCGCCGATCCAGAGACTGTTCACGTCACGTCCGCCGATCCACAGACTGTTCACGTCACGTCCGCCGATCCAGAGACTGTTCACTTCACGTCCGCCGATCCAGAGACTGTTCACTTCACGTCCGCCGATCCAGAGACTGTTCACTTCACGTCCGCCGATCCACAGACTGTTCACTTCACGTCCGCCGATCGCCGATCCAGAGACTGTTCACGTCACGTCCGCCGATCCAGAGACTGTTCACGTCACGTCCGCCGATCCAGAGACTGTTCACGTCACGTCCGCCGATCCAGAGACTGTTCACGTCACGTCCGCCGATCCAGAGACTGTTAACGGCACGTCCGCCGATCCAGAGACTGTTCACGTCACGTCCGCCGATCCAGAGACTGTCGCATGCACTGCCTGCTCCGCCCTGGACGCCTGCTCCACCCTGGTTGCCTGCACTGCCTGCTCCGCCCTGGCCTCCCGTCTTGCCGCAGTCTCCAGGTCATCTTCCGCTCCACGGGCCTGGCCCTCCATCCCGCCCCCGGGTCCGCTCCACCTCCCTCCCAGACAATTTTGGAGTGTCTGTAAGCCGCTGCTTTGAGGGGGGGCTATGTAATGCTTATCAGCTGGAGTGCCCTTGAGAGCCACCAGAGGGCACTCCACACCAGACTATTATCACTCCCTCACAAACCACATTTCCCATAACTCACTGCCCGGACTCATCATCACTGATTGCATTCACCTGTCTCATTACCCTGTTAGTCTCAGCCTATTTATACCATGTTCACTCATTCACTCACTGCAAAGTTTTGTTTGTGTCACACTGCATTTCTTAGCATTCTCCCTGGTTTCATGTCTCTTGGTTTTTTGGATTTCTTGCCCTGTTCCCTGGACTACTCTTTTGCCTCTGACCCCTGCCTGTTTTGTTTGTTTGTTTGTTTTTACGGACTGCCTGCGTTTGACCTATTGCCTGTTCTTTGGATTACCCCTTAATTAAAAGCTGCGTTTGGATCTCAACCTTCGTGTCTCGGAGCAGTTTGTGACAACTTTTTGTTTATTGCTTGTAATTATTTAATAATTCTTAACGTTCTTATATGCCATGAACCAAAGTAGCCAGCTACGAGTTGAGTAATTAATAATTCCTAACAAAAGTACAGTTGTAGTTTAATAAAAATACACTAATACATTTGATATTCAAAGTCAGTAAACTCATGAATTAATAAAAATCTGATTGTGATTTTCCTAAAGATCCCCACCCCTAAAATGCATATCTGTAGAGTGTGTTTTGCTCCATATGCTGTATGTGCATATGTGTCTGTATGTGTGTTATGGTCTCTTGGACAGGTTAACTCTGGGTTGTGGCGTGGGGTCTCAGCTGTGAGTGTTGGCAGATGGAGATGGTGTTCAGTGGGGGTTAGCGGACGCTGGAACAACCCATTATGGACACACAGAAACATCTGGCGGTCTGGATATCGGCTCAGGACATCTGATGCAGTACTAACACACATGCACATATGCTTTTTGTTATTGCTTCTTTCGTTAGACTTTTAGCTATTAGTCAGTCATGATTTAAAGTTGTACAAGCTTGTCAGCGTCCTTGGTTTTAGGAGTATTTTTTGTTGTTTTAAATTCTTTGTTAAAACGCTATCCGTCATGAACCAAACCAACCAGCTGCGAGGTGAATCACAATATTATGAACTTTGATTTGAAGCAAAAAAGTATTTGGAAATCAGACAAAAATTAATGACAATCAAATAAAATAAAAAAAAGATTTAAAGTTGTTGATTGTATCTATAAAAAGAGTATATTTTTTAGTTTGTTGCAAAATTATATAAGTATTTTGGCAGCATAGCTGTGAGGATGATTCAGACTCGGTGAACCCAAGAACAGGTATTTAATGAAACACAGTGCAACAGGTGAGTATAGCAGAACTGACAGTTATATGGCAGATGATGCAGTACAACAACAATGCTATCTTTTCAGCAGGGAACGAGTCCAAGACACACACACACACACACACACACACACACACACACACACACACACACACACAAGAGGATCAGATGCAGACGTTGGAGAAGAAGGAGATACAATGGCGCTGGAGATGAACGAGTATATTTGAGTTTATGCTGGACATCAACTTAATTATAAATTGACAATGTATTTGAGAATGTTATATGGCTTAGTGCAATCATCAAATTGCAATGGTTGTGATGTAATTGTATAAATATAAAATGCTGGTTCGAGTCCTTGATGGGAGGTACTCCGTAGCACCGGCTCTTTCCACCAGTCGTCAGCAAGATCAGGCTCTGTGGATAGAGATGACAGAGGAGGATGGCAAGGCTTCAGGAGGGAGACATGAAGGTGCAATGAATGTGGTAGTGAGGTGGGTGTTACAGTTGGTATGTGACTGGGTTTATATGTTTTGTTATGGTGAAGCAACCAGTTATCAACGCAGGGCCTTAAGCCTCCATATTTTTTTTCCATTTAGTAAAAACTCAAAGCAGCAGGTGATGTTGATAGATGGATGTAGCCTTCCTAATGAGTATCCATGTCATTTTACTTGGGTAGGGAAAGTGGATAGATCTTTCCTCAAGGCACTGGCTCACCAGGTAAAAGGTCAATTGCACAATCCCTTGGTAAATGTGGTGGTCATTGTGAGGCTCATTGGGGCAGCAGACTTTGTGTAAGTGGCAATACCATGATGGGATTTCCAAAGACGTGCTCTTGGGCCTCTCATTGATAGTGGAGTTTACAGCCAGAGAAAGTGGTTTCTTGATGGGCACAGATGAGGAAGGAAGAGTTTGAGTTGGGAAACAGCCCAACAGCAAACAGCCTTGTTTCTGCCTGTCCTCGTGTTTGTTTTTCATGTCTTGGATTGCCCTTTTTGGAATTTGACCTTTGCTTGGACTAGTTGTGAGTACGGATTACCCTTATTAAACATACTGCTATTGGACCTTACGTTTCCTATGTGTGTGTCTCGTGACAGAAGGACTCCGTCATGCAAGATCCAGTGGTGTGGGGTTTCGTATCCTTCCCCCCAGAACAGCCGGTGTCTGTTCCCGAGCCGGAGCCAGTGCTCCTGAGACCCATTCTCGGGGCATCTGGGACGTTGTCGGATTACTTCGAGCGTCTGGCCAGAATCCTGGAGATGCCTTTCGTGCCCGTAGTTGTCCCTGAGCTGGAGCCAGTGTCTGTTCCTGAGCCGGAGGTCGAGCCGGTGTCTGTTCCTGAGCCAGAGCCGGTGTCTGCTTCTGAGCTGGAGCCCCAGCCGGTGTCTGTTCCTGAGCCCGAGCCAATGTCTGTTCCTGAGCCAGAGGTCGAGCCAGTGTCGGTTCCTGAGCCGGAGGTCGAGCCAGTGTCTGTTCCTGAGCACGAGCCAGTGTCTGTTCCTGAGCCGGAGGTCGAGCCAGTGTCTGTTCCTGAGCACGAGCCAGTGTCTGTTCCTGAGCACGAGCCAGTGTCTGTTCCTGAGCACGAGCCAGTGTCTGTTCCTGAGCACGAGCCAGTGTCTGTTCCTGAGCCGGAGGTCGAGCCAGTGTCTGTTCCTAAGCACAAGCCAGTGTCTGTTCCTGAGCACGAGCCGGTGTCTGTTCCTGAGCCGGAGCCGGTGTCTGTTCCCGAGCCGGAGCCAGTGTCTGTTCCCGAACCGGAGCCAGTGTCTGTTCCCGAGCCGGAGACGGTGTCTGTTCCTGAGCCTGAGCCAGTGTCTTTTCCTGAGCGGGAGCCAGTGTCTTTTCCTGAGTGGGAGCCAGTGTCTGTTCCCGAACCGGAGCCAGTGTCTGTTCCCGAGCCGGAGACGGTGTCTATTCCTGAGCCTCAGCCAGTGTCTTTTCCTGAGCGGGAGCCAGTGTCTGTTCCTGAGCACGAGCCAGTGTCTGTTCCTAAGCACGAGCCAGTGTCTGTTCCTGAGCACGAGCCAGTGTCTGTTCCTGAGCACGAGCCAGTGTCTGTTCCTGAGCACGAGCCAGTGTCTGTTCCTGAGCCGGAGGTCGAGCCAGTGTCTGTTCCTAAGCACAAGCCAGTGTCTGTTCCTGAGCACGAGCCAGTGTCTGTTCCTGAGCCGGAGGTCGAGCCAGTGTCTGTTCCTAAGCACAAGCCAGTGTCTGTTCCTGAGCACGAGCCGGTGTCTGTTCCTGAGCCGGAGCCGGTGTCTGTTCCTGAGCCGGAGCCAGTGTCTGTTCCCGAGCCGGAGCCGGTGTCTGTTCCCGAGCCAGAGACGGTGTCTGTTCCTGAGCCTGAGCCAGTGTCTTTTCCTGAGCGGGAGCCAGTGTCTGTTCCTGAGCCCGAGCCAGTGTCTGTTCCTGAGCCCGAGCCAGTGTCTGTTCCTGAGCACGAGCCAGTGTCTGTTCCTGAGCACGAGCCAGTGTCTGTTCCTGAGCACGAGCCAGTGTCTGTTCCTGAGCACGAGGCAGTGTCTGTTCCTGAGCACGAGCCAGTGTCTCTTCCTGAGCCGGAGGTCGATCCAGTGTCTGTTCCTAAGCACGAGCCAGTGTCTGTTCCTGAGCACGAGCCAGTGTCTGTTCCTGAGCACGAGCCAGTGTCTGTTCCTGAGCACGAGCCAGTGTCTGTTCCTGAGCACGAGGCAGTGTCTGTTCCTGAGCACGAGGCAGTGTCTGTTCCTGAGCACGAGCCAGTGTCTCTTCCTGAGCCGGAGGTCGAGCCAGTGTCTGTTCCTGAGCCGGAGGGCAAGCCAGTGTCTGTTCCTGAGCCGGAGCCGGTGTCTGCTCCTGAGCTGGAGCCCCATCCGGTGTCTGTTCCTGAGCCCGAGCCAGTGTCTGTTCCTAAGCACGAGCCGGTGTCTGTTCCGGAGCCGGAGCCGGTGTCTGTTCCCGAGCCAGTGTCTGTTCCTAAGCACGAGCCGGTGTCTGTTCCGGAGCCGGTGTCTGTTCCCGAGCCGGAGCCAGTGTCTGTTCCCGAACCGGAACCAGTGTCTGTTCCCGAGCCGGAGACGGTGTCTGTTCCTGAGCCTGAGCCAGTGTCTTTTCCTGAGCGGGAGCCAGTGTCTTTTCCTGAGTGGGAGCCAGTGTCTGTTCCCGAACCGGAGCCAGTGTCTGTTCCCGAGCCGGAGACGGTGTCTGTTCCTGAGCCTGAGCCAGTGTCTTTTCCTGAGCGGGAGCCAGTGTCTGTTCCTGAGCACGAGCCAGTGTTTGTTCCTGAGCACGAGCCAGTGTCTGTTCCTGAGCACGAGCCAGTGTCTGTTCCTGAGCACGAGCCAGTGTCTGTTCCTGAGCACAAGGCAGTGTCTGTTCCTGAGCACGAGCCAGTGTCTGTTCCTGAGCACGAGCCAGTGTCTGTTCCTGAGGACGAGGCAGTGTCTGTTCCTGAGCACGAGACGGTGTCTGAGCCTGAGCCAGTGTCTTTTCCTGAGCTGGAGGCGGTGTCTGTTCCTGAGCTCGAGCCCGAGCCGGTGTCTGTTCCTGAGCCCGAGCCAGTGTCTGTTCCTGAGGCAGAGCCCGAGCCGGTGTCTGTTCCTGAGTCGGAGGTCGAGCCAGTGTCTGTTCCTGAGCACGAGCCAGTGTCTGTTCCTGAGCACGAGCCAGTGTCTGTTCCTGAGCACGAGCCAGTGTCTGTTCCTGAGCACGAGCCAGTGTCTGTTCCTGAGCACGAGCCAGTGTCTGTTCCCGAACCGGAGCCAGTGTCTGTTCCCGAGCCGGAGACGGTGTCTGTTCCTGAGCCTGAGCCAGTGTCTTTTCCTGAGCGGGAGCCAGTGTCTTTTCCCGAGCGGGAGCCAGTGTCTGTTCCAGAACCGGAGCCAGTGTCTGTTCCCGAGCCGGAGACGGTGTCTGTTCCTGAGCCTGAGCCGGTGTCTTTTCCTGAGCGGGAGCCGGTGTCTTTTCCAGAGCGGGAGCCAGTGTCTGTTCCCGAGCCGGAGACGGTGTCTGTTCCTGAGCCTGAGCCGGTGTCTTTTCCTGAGCGGGAGCCAGTGTCTTTTCCTGAGCGGGAGCCGGTGTTTGTTCCTGAGCCCGAGCCAGTGGCTGTTCCTGAGCCGGTGTCTGTTCCTGAGCCTGTGTCTTTTCCTGAGCTGGAGGCCGAGCCGGTGTCTGTTCCTAAGGCCGAGCCCGAGCCGGTGTCTGTTCCTGAGCCTGAACCTGTGTCTGTTCCCGAGCCGGAGACAGTGTCTGTTCCCGAGCCGGAGCCAGTGTCTGTTCCCGAGCCAGAGACGGTGTCTTTTCCTGAGCCTGAGCCAGTGTCTTTTCCTGAGCGGGAGCCGGTGTCTGTTCCTGAGCCCGAGCCGGTGTCTGTTCCTGAGGCCGAGCCAGTGTCTGTTCCTGAGGCAGAGGCAGTGTCTGTTCCTGAGCCCGAGCCAGTGTCTGTTCCTGAGCCCGAGCCAGTGTCTGTTCCTGAGGCCGAGCCCGAGCCGGTGTCTGTTCCTGAGCCAGAGCCCGAGCCGGTGTTTGTACCTGAGTCCGAGGACGAGCCGGTGTCTGTTCCTGAGCCTGAGCCAGTGTCTTTTCTTGAGCGGGAGCCGGTGTCTGTTCCTGAGCCCGAGCCGGTGTCTGTTCCTGAGCCCGAGCCAGTGTCTGTTCCTGAGCCCGAGCCAGTGTCTGTTCCTGAGGCCGAGCCCGAGCCGGTGTCTGTTCCTGAGCCAGAGCCCGAGCCGGTGTTTGTACCTGAGCCCGAGGACGAGCCGGTGTCTGTTCCTGAGCCGGTGTCTGTTCCTGAGTCCGAGCCGGTGGCTGTTCCTGAGCCGGAGGTCGAGTCGGTGTCTGTTCCTGAGCCAATGTCTGTTCCTGAGCCTGTGCCAGTGTCTTTTCCTGAGCCGGAGGCCGAGCCGGTGTCTGTTCCTGAGCCCGAGCCAGTGTCTGTTCCTAAGGCAGAGCTCGAGCCGGTGTCTGTTCCTGAGCCCGAGCCTGTGTCTGTTCCCGAGCCGGAGCTGGTGTCTGTTCCTGAGCCTGAGCCCGAGCCAGTGTCTGTTCCTGAGGCTGAGCCCGAGCCGGTGTCTGTACCTGAGCCCGAGGACGAGCCGGTGTCTGTTCCTGAGCCCGAGCCGGTGTCTGTTCCTGAGCCCGAGCCAGTGGCGGTTCCTGAGCCGGTGTCTGTTCCTGAGCCTGTGTCTTTTCCTGAGCTGGAGGCCGAGCCGGTGTCTGTTCCTAAGGCAGAGCCGAAGCCGGTGTCTGTTCCTGAGCCCGAGGTCGAGGTCGAGCCAGTGTCTGTTCCTGAGCACGGGCCGGTGTCTGTTCCTGAGCCGTAGACGGTGTCTGTTCCTGAGCCTGAGCCAGTGTCTTTTCCTGAGCCGGAGCCGGTGTCTGTTCCTGAGCCGGAGACGGTGTCTGTTCCTGAGCCTGAGCCCGAGCCGGTGTCTGTTCCTGAGCCCGAGCCGGTGTTTGTTCCTGAGCCCGAGCCAGTGACTGTTCCTGAGCCGGTGTCTGATCCTGAGCCTGTGTCTGTTCCTGAGCTGGAGGCCGAGCCGGTGTCTGTTCCTAAGGCCGAGCCCGAGCCGGCGTCTGTTCCTGAGCCTTCTCCGCCGTGGCCGCCCGAGGGATCGTCTCCGCCGTGGCAGCCCGAGGGATTGTCTCCGCCGTGGCCGCCCGAGGGGTCTTCTCCACCATGGCCGCCCGATGGACTGTCGTCTCCGCCCTGGCCGCCTGATGGGTCGTCTGCCCCGCCCTGGTCGCCTAATGGGTTGTCGGGTTTCGCCCTGGCCACCTGATGAACTGTGTCTTTTGCCCTGGCCATCGGCTAAAACGTTTACTTGTGTCACTGTTCCCCTTCATGGACCTGGCCCCCCATCACTCCCCCTGAGTATCCACTGGTTCACCTCCTGTCTGAATTCTTGTTTCTGTGTGGTCGTGGAACGTCTGGCAGCCGCTCCGTAGAGGGGGGTTATGTCACAGTGTCTGGTTGTTCCCTGGGTTTATCACTAGAGGTCCTCAGTATTCACGGTGTCATCTCATTCTCACTACATTTCCCATCATCCTGTCTGTCACTGATTGTTCATTGCCTCACAGCTGTTTCTCGTCACCCTGTTAGCACTTGTGTATATCTACCCTGTCTGTTTCAGTGTTTGTCATGGAGTCCTTGTATTTTGTCATCACACTTCCGTTCCTTGTTTCTGCCTGTTCTCGTGTTTGTTTTTCATGTCTTAGATTGCCCTTTTTGGAATTTGACCTTTGCTTGGACTAGCTGTGAGTACGTATTACCCTTATTAAACATACTGCTATTGGACCTTACGTTTCCTATGTGTGTGTCTCGTGACAGAAATGTTCAAGTCCCACTAAATCATCATCATAAGTGGAGAGATGCAGCTGTAATTTCACTTCGAGTCCTTGACGGTAGGTAATCAGTCGCGCCAGCTCTTTCCACCTGTCGTTTTTCCAATGTGAGGGAGTGACAGAGGAGGATGGAGAGGCTTCAGGAGGGAGACATGGTGCAATGAATGCTGTAGTGAAGATGGATTTGCAGTTAGTATGTGACTGGGTTTATCTGTTTTGTTATAGTGAAGGGACCAATAATTGATGCAGGGCCTCAAGACTCCATTTTTTTCCACAAAGAAAAAGCTCAAAGCAGCAGGTGATGTAGATTTACGGATGTAGCCTTGCTGAAGAGCCTCCGTTACCTTTTACTTGGCCAGATCTTTCCTCAAGGCACTGGCTCACCAGGTAAGAGGTCAATTGCACAATCCCTTGGTCAATGTGGTTGTAAGTGTGAGGCTTGTTGGGGTAGAGTGTAACACAAGGAGATTTCCACAGGTGTCGTGCTCTTGGGACTCTCTGTGGTAGTTGAATTAACAGCCAGACGAAGGTTTTCTTGCCAAACCAGAGGTTTTCTTGATGGGCACAGAGGATGTAGGAAAATGTCAAGTTAGGAGAAACATTTTGAGCTCTACTTCAGGACAACTTTGTTGGATCAGGAGATAACCGGAGAGTGGATGGATGTATGAGCCAAGGGAACCCCAGAATCACATCGAAGATTAAATTCTCCAGAACCAGGTAGTTAAATGGTAAGAAACTGACAGAAGGCTGGTTACGTAACTCACTAGTGGACGTAGAGTTTGAATGCACCACAACATAGCCCAGAAACGGTTCCTGAGTCTCTGCCAGATATAGTTGAATGGTGAAGACGACTCTCAGATGAACAGATGGATGAAACGTTCAAGTCCCACTGAATCATCATCATAAGTGGAGAGATGCAGCTGCAGTGCTGATTTTGGAGTGCTTGACAGTAGGTTTTCAGTAGCTCCGGCTCATTCCTCCCACTTTGAGAGTGAAACTACAAAGCATAGTCAGTAATAGAACTTTAGCCTTGCTTTATTTTATAAAGTTTTTCACTTGCAGAGGAGCCCTCTTCTGGATGCTTGAATACTTCTCGAAAATGAGAAATTAAGTTCTCGAGGGACTAGGCTGGATTGGTTTGATGCTATATTGTCTCTGCCCATTGCAGCCTTCTCCTGGTGAGTAGAGACTGGACAAAGGAGACCTTAGCACGCTCAGGAGTGAGAGAACACTAGAGAAGAAAGCCACTGAAGTCCTCACCTGAGTTAGGTGCTGAATTGACAATGGGACTGGTAGTGTAGATAAGTGGTGAAGAAGAGCTGGTGGGAGTTACGTTGTGTCAGTTGAGACGGAAGTGGATCCTGGTATGGTGAGGGCACAGCGAAGAGTATCAACTAATTCTTTGAAGGGGTCTGGTGGTGGTATGGTCTGGCCTTCTGTGAGGATGATCCAGACTCAGATAGATTGCAGTGAACCCCAGTGTAGGTTTTTATTGAAATTGAGTATATCAGAATTGACAGTTAAATGGCAGATGATACAATATCAATGGTATCTTTTGATCAGGGAACAAGGAGTCCAAGGGAGCACACACAGAGAATCAGATGAAGACGTTGGAGAACAAGGAGATAAAATGGCGCTGGAGATTGCTGAGAATGAATGATTGGTGGAGAGTATCACGCGTTCTTCATGGCATCATGGGTAATGTAGTTTTTCACCTCAATTTTAGCCGTTAAACAAGATTATGTTGAAATAATGCAAACTGATATCTTTGACGAAAACATATACCATTGATTAATAATATCTCAAAGCAGGTCTGTCTTTAATGGTTTATCAGTTTCCCTATGGAGAGAAGAATGGAATTTATACAACTCGACTTTTGGGCTGTATTTAATTTTTTCCCCTGATGGGGAATGAGTTTTTCATAAGCATTTTCTAATTTGTCTATGTGGTTACGGACTTTGATAGGTAATTTGATCCAACATCTTCCTGAATAACGGCTTCTTCCTTTTTATAAAACATGCATCTCAGCATTAAGAAGGTGAGTAACACATTTGATCATGTAGATCTGGCTTGTTGTCATAATCTCAGCATTGCAATGCATGTAAAAGCACAACACATCAAGAGAGTGTGGGGTGTTACAGTGGTTGTGTGTGTGTTTGTCTCGAGGGGTAATGCTGTAGTTTGAGCCATTACAGGCTGACAGCATGCTGGTTAGCAGTGGGTTTCACTTCTGCTTCAGCCTGGCTCCACATAATGCATTGCAATGAGGTCCATACACCCGAGCGTGTGTGTGTGTGTGTGTGTGTGTGTGTGTGTGTGTGTGTTTGTGTCCACAGGGTCTAATCGTCTCTCCAACTGCCCACGACCTGTGATAGAGAGTCCAATCTGAGATGGAAATCTGCTTAAATAGCCCTGTTTTTCCTGTTTTACTCCATTAATATATATTACACCCACCTCCTATAACTTTACCAACTCATTAGGTACTTCTATGAACACATCGACAACCTTAATTAACACTCCCATTACTGTAACCAGTGTGTGAGCAGTTTGTTAGGCCAGAAACGAACTCTTCGCAAGAACACGAAAGCAAAAGCGGCCCGTGTTACTGTGGCTTTAACAAACCTAGTTACCGTCAAATGTTTGTTGTTAAATCAGATGTTCAGTTATCCCAGAAGCTAGATGTAACTTCTACATTTCACCTGCAACATTCGTTCATATTTTCAATACTTTTTGAGAATCGCTTACTTTCGTTTAGAAGAAAACCGACCAATTTTTAAATCTCTCAATAGAACAAATCTGACCAATATTTAAATATCTTAATAATAAAACTAGGGACGCACCGAATCCAGATATGTGGGGTTCGGCCGAATACCAAATCCACTGGTTAAGATTCTGCCGAATCCGAATCCGAATACCGAATCTTACTCTCATCCTCAGTCCATTAACACAATAAACACATTAATGAAGTAAACAACAGGGATTTTCATTTTATTTTATTTTAACAGTATTTTTTTTTTAAATTGCTTAAAAATAAGCAACATTATGCAGTTTAACAGCAGCGTTGTTGTGTATTGTTTAGGGTCCTTACCACCATGAGACAAATCAGCATTGCAAATTGAACATGTAGCTCGACTTGAATTGCCTTCTTTTGACTGAAAGTACTGCCAAACTACACTTTTTCGGCTCACGAGTTCCATTTTCACTTTCTCACAGCTACTGCGTTCGAACGGTCCACTGTAACGAGTGGAAATAAGGCGTGGCCCCTTTAAGAGCTGCGTGCGCCCTGTTGAACTGTGCAGTCTGTATTGCATGTGCCGTGCGCCTCGAACACCCCATGTATGCGGGTTATTTCTGTTTGATGCTCATTTTTATCTTATTTTGTTACGATAACGTTGTAACTCTGTGGACGCTAGAACGTGTGACAGACAGTTACACGAGTTCGTTTGGGGAATAAAGTGCGAGTTGTGAGATGCCAATCGCCTCCGTGAGTCTGTCTGGCCTCTGCAATAACTGTGAGCTATCCCTATTTTTTCTTCCTGCCACAAACGCGTTACATTACAGGCTTGTTCGACTTGACTCCGGCGCTGCACAGACCGCTCGGTTTATGACATCAGTACCGCGAGAGCAATTCAAAAGCATAAGGAGCTGTCTGCTCTCTATTCTTTGATGTCATTCACCAATCGGTCTGTGCAGCGCCGGTTCAAGTCGAACAAGCCAGAAAACAAGCCTAAATTAGCCTAAAAAACACCTTCCCGTAATCAACGGTGGCGTGACGTCGACGTAGCGCGCATAGTGCAAGCCTAGGGTTCGGTTCGGTGGAAAAAAATTCTTAGGTTCGGCAGAAACCGAACCCCGTTAAAAAGCCCAATATTCGTCCGAATCCGAATCCTGGATTCGGTGCATCCCTAAATAAAACAAAACGACCAACATTTAAGTCTCATAATAGAACAAAACTGACCAATATTTAAATCTTCCAATTGCACTGAACGCTCAGTCGTTTGCCTGAGTCACTTCTGCACTGATATATTTGCTAAACAACACCATAAATACAATATAGCTAGGTCTAAATCCAGAGGGTCACACATATCATTGTTTATTATCGTCATATTGCCTGGCCCTAAAACTTGTTCTATAGTAAATCACCAAGTCATTATAGACATATAACAGTATGACTTTCTGTAAAGCTGCTTTAAAACGATGTGCATTGTGAAAAGCACATTACAAATAAATTTGACTATAATTTGAACTGTAGCTTGAGCTATAACGCATATCCTGGATTTTGCTGTATATCCTGCTGTCAGACACCAATGATGAATATTCTGCGTCTGTGTTTGAGAAGGTCAGAGGTTTGGTGTTGCGTGCCGACTTTCACACACATCGAAAATACAAATCTGTGTGTTTGAGATGCATCACAGACCGTTATTGTCTAGACTGCATATGTACACGAACACCAACATCGGACAGCATGAGTCAGACATTTAAAGGGAGGAGAAAATGTTTTTTTCCCCCTTCGAGATTAAATGTCTCGATTTCTTAAATGGAGAAGACATGCATGAGAATATGAGGGTGGTTTTCTTATGCAACACCAGAGAAGCAGGAGGCTAAATACAAATCTGTCCTGAAGAATAAATTGAGATGTTAAAGAGAACTCATTTGTGATTTTCCTTTCCTGAGGGTGTTTTCATACTGTGTTTCATTCTTCCCAGAGAACAGACAGCTTTACAAAAGCACCAGTTATGCTGAACAGCATCAGGTCAGAGGAAAGAGTTTCTTCTAACGATGCCCTTGAAAAAGTGCTGCATAGAGCCGAGTGTAAGTGTGTGTTTGTGCATGGACTCGTCTAGTCATTGTTGCTGAGTTGTGTTTTCAATGTCCCGTCTCCCTCCCATCCTTGTCGAGTGGTGACGTATGGGCGCTGTAGGATGGACGACCATGGTACTCATTAAGATCGGGAGCGATAGAGAAAATGGGAAAAGAGAAAGAGCAGAGAGGAGATAAAGCGTTTGCTTTTTTGGAGTTGTTCCTCTTCGTTATTTTCACTGACCTCTTATTCTCTGTGTTTCTCTCATCTTACAGCGTAAATATGTGATGCGCTCTTTCTCGGCTGAATGCATTCAGAGCCAAACGAGATTTCAGATGACAATGGAAAGGTAAATTCTTGCCATTGGGTTGTGAGTTCATGCCGATGTTTAATAATATAAGCTGACACTATTTTTTTTATCAAAAGCAACTTTATTGTCTTTACACTTCAAAAAATAATTTTCTTACTCATAATTTTTGTCATTTTTCCCAGTACGAATGTCTACACATTCTCAAATCAAGATACATTTACTTGTGACATACAATTACTTAAGGTATTAAAGGGTTAGTTCACCCAAAAATGAAAATTCTGTCAGTAATTACTCGCCCTCATGTTGTTCCAACCCCGTAAGACTTTCGTTCATCTTCGGAACACGAATCAAGATATTTGTGATTAAATCTGAGAGCTGGATCACTCCTCCATAGGCTTCTGAGGGATTGAAACTTGTTCTCCCGGAAAGTTATTAAAGACATCGTTAAAATAGTCCAAGTGACTACAGTGGCTCAATCTTCAGTTTATCAAGAGACGAGAATACTTTTTGTGCGCAAAAAAAACTAAAATAATGACTTTATTCAACTAATAATTTCCTTCTCCGTCGGCCTCTCGTAGTAAAACTGCGTAGCGCTTCTGTGGTGACGTAGCCCTACGCTATCACACTACGCTAACTGACGAGGCCCACAGAGAAGGAAGTTAATAGTTGAAATAAAGTCATTATTTTTGTTAGTTTTTGCGCACAAAAAGTAATCTCGTCGCTTGATAATTGAGATTGAGCCACTGTAGTCACTTGGACTGTTTTAACGATGTTTTTAATAACTTTTCGGGAGGAACAAGTTTCAGTCCCTTAGAAGCCTATGGAGGAGTGATCCAGCTCTCAGATTTAATCACAAATATCTTGATTCGTGTTCCGAAGATGAACGAAAGTCTTACGGGGTTGGAACAGCATGAGAGCGAGTAATTACTGACAGAATTTTCATTTTTGGGTGAACTAACCCTTTAAGTCTTGTTTTCTGAAAAATTTATTAAAATTAAGTGAGTTTATGCTTAAAACAAGAAAAATATCTGCCAATGGGGTCAGAAAAATTTACTTAATTCAAAGGGAAAACAAGTTTTATTTTTCTGACCCCATTGGCAGATATTTGTTCTTGTTTTAAGCATAAAGTCTCTAAATGTTGATGATTTTCTCACAAAACAAGCCTTTGCTCCTCAAATGAATGTATCTTGATTTAAGAGTGTTTAGATATTTTACTGAAATACAAGACAAGAATGCTGAGTAAGAAAATAATTTTTCGTAGAGTACATTTTCAGGCCAGCAAGAAATGACAATTCTCCCTATTTTCTAAATGCATTTATCTTATTGTAAACGATTCATTGTGTAATTTAAAGTTTTAGTTAAGTTTTAAAAAAAACTTTTTTGGCTTTTTGTATGAACATGTTAGTCTTACTGTTATCTTTGAGCTAGTGTGCTCCAAAACAATGACATAATTCACATTTATAAGCATTCAAAACTTAGTCTTTCACTCCTGCCAATATGGATAAATTATTTTGATGACATCACTCTGCACTTCAGCTTCTCATCAGATTTTGTCCAATCAAATGCTAATTTCCACTTGTCCCTCCCTTGCTTTAAAAAAAGGAAAGATCTGGGTTACAGTGAAGCACTTACAATGGAAGTAAATAGGGCCGATACATAACCATCTCAGTAATCGATTTTTCAATGATTTTTCCACAAGGCCTAAATAATATGCAAGTTAACAACATGATTTTAATGGGGAAAAAACTTTTCTTAAATACAGTTTTAAAACTTTGTCACCATGGCAACCCTAAACCGACGACTGTAAAAATGATGATCCAAACAGCTTTACAGTTCAAAGAATCAACAGAAGAATTAATGTAAGTACTTGTATAAGCTTCACGCTTCTGCTTTTAAGTCCTCCAGCAATTTGCCCCATTCACTTTCATTGTATGTGGTGCATCATAACCTTGTTTTTTACTTTTTTGTGAAGGAAACGAGGTGCGAGTCAAAATATATTTTTTGTGTTAATCAACATTATGCCACAAACGCTGTTGATTGAGCTTACCTTGTATTGAACCAGGAATATTCCTTTAAAGGTGCTGTGTGTAACTTTTTCACTCTACTAAAGCATAAAAACACCATGATATGTTTGCAGATATTTAGGAAACATGCTGAGTTCACAGACTCGTTCCTCTGAAAAACACTTCCATGGCCAGTTATTTTACTTCTAAATCTGCGTTCCGTTTTGAAATGTCTGTTTTAGTTTTGGTCTGTGTGACTCCGCCCACTGCCAGTTCAACCAATAGTATTTTGACACACCGGAGTGCCAGTTGGCGGGAAACACCGCGTATTGCAGCTAGCAAACAAACTGGGTCAATGATTGCAGATTCTACCTAACCTAAAAAGTCTCAGTATCCATCTAAAAATCTTTATGAACGAGAGCATATTAAAACTGGTCTGAGAACGAGGTGTGTTCAGGCTCAGTAATGGTGCGTTGCTATTTTGAGGAACTGAAATAGACTGCGCATTAGTAACGCACTCTTTAAATACAGAAAAAATTGCGCCATTGACTTTAGACCAGGAGATTAGACCTTAGATCGCAATTTCTTTCTTATTATTTAAAGAGAGTGTTAGTAATGTGCACCTATAGGCGGGTCCATAACGCGTGTACACTCTGCTTATTACACACACACACTGTTTATTACACACACAGGGACGCACAGCAGAACACAAACATGCCAAATATAAAAAATAAAAGAATTACAATGTAAAAGATTAATATTGTGTACATAAAGATATGGTGGAAACAGGCTTGTCCCGTTGATGGTCAGCTTGAACTTTAACCTCTCACACACACACACACACACACAGCTTTAACCTCGCGCACGAGCAGATCCGTTTGCTTTCTGGAGAAGTGTTCAGTCTTTCCGCTTGCAAATTCCGCCTTGTAAATAGCGAATCCGCCATGGCGTGAGCACAACTGGCTTTTAAAGGGAGTGGGAGATGAGACTCTGGTTGGTTTATTTCACGTTACGCCCAAAACACACCCATTACTCATCAAGAGAATAGAGACAACCCTTTTAGACCATGCGCCGGGAGCACCGACCATTTTTCCCATCGTTAAACTAGCAAAAGTGGTTTCGAACACACCCTAAGTGCCCTGCGCTTTAGACCATGAGCTTAGATCGTTAAAATAGCACCTTTAAATCGGCAGTGTAAAGATGACCTATTACAGGAAAAGTGGCCCCATTGTAGATGCACATTGTAGGCTTGAACCTTCAAGCTTTACCGTCCTGAAACTTGTATTGCAGCTCGTATCGTAACTCACAGATGCTTTTGTTTGGAGGGAGTCTGCGACGTCTTGCACAGAAAGCCGGCAATGTCCTAGGAAAACCCGGCTGAGGGTTTTGGGATCACCCGGGCTGATAACAGTTAATCCCTGGAATTGAGTTTTGAGCTGATCATTGTATGCATGACCTGCAGCACTCATAACATGGCACACTTGATCTACTATTAACCTGACACTTTATCCAGCTCATCTCGCCTTTCCTCCTCAAACACACTCTTACAGGACACATCACATTTTGAGTGGCTTAACCTTTACCACCAGGCCCGTGTCTGACATAACGGAGTGTAAATGGAAGAGGGCAGGTCAGTAATGAGTCAGCTTTAATGAATTAATAGCCTGCTTTTGCTCTGCGCTATTCGCCGACTCTCGGTGTCCCTCTAATGCACGCATGTCTCTCTCTCTCTTTCTCTCTGTATTCCCGGCGTATGAAAATCAGCCTTGAAAATCTTTTTGTTCATCAAATGCCGTACAGAGAAGTTCTCAGCTATTCACAAACCGCACCTCAATTATCCTCTCTCTCTCCTCCTCTGCCCTCATCAATTATGCATACTGTATATTAAATACCTCACATTTGCACATCCGCTGATTTGCATAATTTCTCAGCGTCCCAGTTGACAGAAGAGCCGAAACCGGGTGAGAGGGTGATGCCGTTGAACTCTGTGGTTTCCTTCACCTCTTAAAGACGCCTAACTAATCTTAAAGAAATATGCCTGTGTTCAGCATCTCTGCTGCAGACGATCGATTTAACACGTCCCTTGATGCATCGTTTAAACCAACAAGAAAACACGATGACATAAACAGGCAATAAACATTTAAAATATGCAACTATAACAGTGTTTTGAACGTATAATCTTGACACATGCTCTAAAACTGTAACTTTCCAAGCTAAAAACGATTGATTATTTATAGCAGTTAAACTACCATTTAAAAATGAAACAGTTTGTAACTATTTTACTTCCACAACGTAATGTATTTATGAGTGAAACGGGATATTCAAAGAGGAGAAATGTTGGGGAGGACGTGGTTTTGACGGCATAATGTGCACTGAAGCATTCACAAAAACACCAGGAACACGTATTAAGAAAGTTTATAGGATTAGTTTTCATTCCATATTGATTTAAACCCAGAATATTCCTTTTATTTTGATGTTGTGTATGATTGTGAATTCTGTGTCTGTCGTTTTATGTCCTGAGAGAGGTTTGGCATTACATTACTGCGCATAAGCTCTTGACATGAGGACAGTGTTGTGTGTGAATGACAGTATTGTGTTGCGGTGAGAGAGATTTATTGGCTAGATAAAGAGGACACAAGAGAGGCTGAGCTGACTGAAGTCTGTAATGTGCTCAAGGGTGATTGGTTTTCATTTTCTCTCCTCCCAGCGAAAGTGTGGAGGAGTAATGGCTTTAAAATACTGCTGTGTGTTTGAGCCAGTGAGTACTGTGCCGCCCGAAGCCTGTCTGGATTCCTTTGCCACCATCCATCTGAGATCTGAGGTATTGGGGAACACTGGGGGATATGACACGTGTGCTAACCACCATCAACCGATCGAAAACTGTGCAAAGCTACAAGATTCACAGCCAATTTGAACATATTTAGTGGGGGTTTCCAAGTCAAGGATCACTATAAAATGTTCAGTAAGGGTTTTAACAAACCCCCAATCTTAAGTGTTTGCTCATCGTTTATGTTAAATCACTTTACTAAGAAAAAAATTCCCATTTACATTTAAAGTCCCCCTGAAGCAAAATGACATATTTAATGTTATTTACTTGAAAACAAAATTTGTATGCCTTAAAATAGCTTGAATGTAACTCCTTTAGTATTCGCTGTCCTATGAATGTTCAAATGAGCCCCGCCTCCACTCACTCACTCAGCTCAGAGATCCACTGGTTGACGATCACACGTTGATCTGATTGGTTACAAGGTTGTTTGTGACGTCAGAAACACCAGCGATTTCACAACGTGTTTTTTTTTTTTGAGACTGTCTTTGATTCACTGCAATTTTAAGGAGAAAATACTCAGCAATGCTGTCGACTTATGAATTTACATGCTTAAAGCATATTAAAAACACCACATAGACATATAAACAACATTAAAAACTGGATTTTCACGGGGACTTTAAGGAAGGACCAGTCATATCTAGAGAACAGATTATAATCAACCATAACATTGTGGCAGCTAGTTTTATTTTGAAATAGCAATAAACATGAAAAATCATTTGTTTTCATGCCAAGAGTTCAAAAGATAACACCAATTCAATTGTATTAGAAAAAAAGGTCTGAAAATGTTTTAAATATAAAGAAAAATATTATGGATTCTCGATTTGTGATGCGGCTGCAAGCTATAACGCACATATGTGCACTTTATGCGTTTATTAGAGGTTGAATTCAAATCAAATACTGTCAAACCACCCATCCTACTTCTGAATAAGATGTCTACTTCATAAACTATGAAAATTATGGAAATACATGGTTCAGATCACTCAAAACATATGAAAATGGAGGCGCCCTTATATGGTCAGTAAGGAAGCTTGGCTGTCCATCTAGTGAAAAAGTTTGGCACTACGCCCATATATAAAATCATAGTGAAAGATAATTTTTTGAGATATCAACCTAAAATTTTGAACACAACTTCTTAAGATTTTTGGCTTTCATTTTCTTACAGTTTTAGAGTAAAATATATTTTGTAATATATATTTTATATAGCATAAATAATTACATTTTACACATTTTTCATAAACTCAAACTTACATAAATTTTTTTCTGTTTCACTTTCATAATTTATTTCACTTCTACAATAATCTGGCAAATCTTCTTTAAAACAAGACCGACCATAGGTCTATATTCCAAAGCATTCTTGAATTACAACCGTTTAAGTTGGCTCAACTTATAATTGGCTCAAAACCATGATTTTAAACCAATGAGATGTTTTAGACCAATGAGTTGCCACTATGTGTTCCCATAAATAGAAAACTAGTGACCGAAAATGCCTCGTTGGTCCTGTTCGCAGCTAGTTAGGAACTGAACATGGTAGGGATCATATTTATCACTTTTTTCTGTAGTGTCACACCTGGTTAGGACTCGGTGTAACAGCCTTTAGATGTGTTGGTTTTATATTAGCGACTGACAGCGATGATGCATTACAGAGCTAGCTTGCTGGTTTTCTAATGTGAGTATTAGCATGCAGTGATTTTAGCGTCCCTGAGATGCGACTGAGGCAGAGACAGAAAGCGAGCGCTAGTGTTTGAGAAGAGGACTGGCAGCTGTCCAGCAAATAAAGTCGTTTTTCAAAGCTGCTGCCAAAATAAGCCCACTAATACATGCTCATTAGGAGCCGTGCAAATAAACCAGGACAACAAGACTCCAGCGCTTCTGGAAAACAGGCGGTGTTTAAGGCTGGTGTTTAAAGTCTCAATAGTCAAGTCAACTTTATATATAGTGCTTAATACAATACAGATTGTTTCAAAGCAGCTTTACAGTGAAAATTAAGCAAGTAATGATCAATGATGCAAACGAAATTCTATGGAAGCTTGTTTTCGCCACAGAATAAAACATTTTAAAAGATAATTGCGACTTTATATCACGCAATTCTGACTTTATATCTCCAAATTCTGAGAAATAAAGTCAGAATTGCGAGATATAAACACAATTGCGAGAAAAAAAACAGTTTTTGTGAGTTTATATCACGCAATTCTTATATCACGCCGTTCTGAGATAGGAAGATAAAATTGTGAGATAAAAAGTCGGGATTACCTTTTTAATTTTTTATTCTGTGGTGAAAACAAGCTTCGTTAGAATTGAGTTCTGCTGTAAAGCAGCTCTAAAAAGACAACAGTGTTAATTGTTTACCTGAAGGCAGTTCAGTGTTGAATTATTTCAGTTTAGTAACTGTATAAAGTTAATCGATTATGAAATGAGTTCAATTCCGCTATAAAGCCGCTCTGGAGAAACAGTGATGTCATCATCCAGCTCAGTTCAGTTCTCACCCAATATTGTCAGTGCAGTCAATAATATTTCTGAATATTAAGTGTCCCCAAGCTCAGTTGGGGGACTAGTTGTCTTCTGGCCAAACAAACGAACATGTAATCGTGTGATTATGATTCCAGGTTGCATCACAAGTCAGATTGCTATAATTCACAATATTTCATCCAGCGTCTTCTGCTTAAAGGAAGTAATACACATTCCTAGTCTTATTGTGCAATATTCATGTTCATCTTCAAAAGGACAAAATGTTTGGCCTCAACCTTTCAGCAAAATCTAATAACTTGCTCTGCCTCACAGCTTTGCTTTTTAAAAGCCTATCAATATGTCACATTACGTAAGTAAAATGAGTTGCGAATGATGTTTCATGGATAGTGTTTTTTTTTTTTTTTAGTTTCTGTATAGTAATATAGAGAAATATGTAATGTAATAAATTTCTTTTTTTTATTGTTTACATTTTAATGTTTCATATTTTCATGCTAGTTAACAAAAGCACAGCTGCATGTACTGAAGTATTTAGCCAAGAAGACTATCACTGTGCTGAGAAGTGCACAGACATTACTTTTAAAATATAGTAATTATAGTCTTAATTATGTTCGGCCAATCACAGGCTCTACTCTTCAGCACAATGACCCTAAAAAACTCACACATACAAGAAAACCTTTTCAATTAGCAAATAATAGAACATTAAACACTAACAAACCTCACCCGTGCATTAATATCGAGCAAAACACATTAAATAACACTTTATCTATTATCTAATTGTGTAGTTAAATTTGACAGCTGACAGATATTCAACATAATTCATGTGTGAGAGTCTAACAGAAGGACGGACAAAACCAGTGAGTTCTTGTCATATTTTATTACCATTTTCTAAACTATAGTGATGATAATGTGAGATAAGGTGTCTGAATAAATTTTGGTTTGACTGTATATCGCATTATATTTTGCAGTATATTCCCATATTTTTTGTTGCGTAAGGGTGGTCTTTATGCCATAAACCGTCCTGGCCGGAAAGTGTCAGTGCGGCTGTAGTACAGCAAGGTCTTGATTTGCGAAATCAAATTCTCTGACTAAAGCGGCAGTGAATAAGCCGTCAGGCGCCACGCTTCATAAAAGCTCATATGCTCGTAGAGGCTGAAAGCGTGTGCGGGGTTTCGTTTGAGCGGAGTAATGAGCTATTAATGGTGCTTTAAGGGCTTTCTCGTAGTGTTTGCTTTACGGCATTTGATTTGTTTGTTTGTTTTGCACCCGACCGCCTGCAGAGCTGAGACCTGTCTGTATCTCACAATAGTGTCTACATTTATCTGAAGTGTGCACTAGGGGAGAGTGGATGGATAGTGCAAAGAAATTGCAGTTAATATTGAGATTTTAATTATATGTCTGGAAATGGACGGTCAAGTTAAGTGCATTGCAATGCGGGAAACGGTTTCTGTACGCCGCTGCACATTTTGGGTATTACTCGAGTAAATTCAGATGCCGTGCACCAGTCTTATTTCAGTATCATTGAGAAACTATTACAGTTGTTTTGTTAGTTTTAGTTAACTACAGGGCTGTCAGAATGGCTAAATTCGAATTTCTCTCTTAAATATTAGCAAAATTACAATTATATTCGAATTCTAAAGGCAATACGTGTGTTAGAGGAAAAAAGTACTGTATTGTCCACAAGAGGGTGCAAGCGAGCGCAATAAGCAAATGTAAACCAAATCAAGCATCGCATCTTTAATTGAAATTAAATGACATTTACTTTTTAAAGTGCATTAACTTTTGAAACAATAAAATATAATTTCTTTAATGTGCATGCATGGAAAACTGAACTGAGCTGAACGATGACATCACGGTTTTCTGCAGAGCGGTTGGATATATAAATGAACTAAATTTATGACTTTTTTACAACAAAAAATAACCCTCACTGACCTCACGTAAGCTTGACCATGACGCTATTTTCTTCTAGAAATAAACTTTGTTGCATTATTTTATCACTGTAAAGCTGCTTTGAAACAATCGGTATTGTAAAAAGCGCTATATAAATAAAGGTGACTTGACTGGATAATCTAACAAAAAACAAACGGAGTCTCGCGCGCCTCTTGACACACCAAAAATTCGAATGCACGGTTTTTGCATTCGAATGTGCACTTTTTTTAATTTTATTTTTATTCAACAAATATTCGAAATTCAAATTTTTATTTGACAGCCCTAGTTAACTACAATAACCCTGCTGTACACAGTATGCATACTGCACCAAGTATGTGCCAGCTAGTATGCCATTGACAGCCTATGTGTTAATATACATATAAAGTGCACTCGGGGAGGGACTGAGTGTGAATGATTTGTATAAAGCTGTTAGTGTAAATTGCATATAGCGAGACCCTCAGGAGGCGTGCGCTCGCTCTGACAGCAGGAACGCTGGCCAAGCGAGACAGGACATCTCTTATGGGAGGGAAAATGATATTAGCCTTCGCTGCTGCTGTGATTATCATATATATTAGTGCACGGTGGGTTATGGCTGCGGGCTGCTGGAACGGAGGCTGCTTTAATGTGCAAGCGCCATGCACACTAGGGCAGATACTACAACACCAGGACTGCAGGAACAAACCACACTTACCAGAGGTGGAGACCTACACGACCATTAGCATATCTACATCACTGTCACTCTGGGCCAGAACCCTTAGTGAGCTGCCTATACCGAGCATTTTACGATACATAATTAGGATGCAATCTTTTGGTCAGCATTGCATGTGTCCTTCATGGTTAAGGCAATGCCAGTATTCATCGATATGCACTTAGTGCAAATATTGATTAACCCTATACAGGCAATGTGTACCACGGGGTACATATTCTTTAGTCTCTTGTTAGAGGCACGAGAACACATTTTTTCATTCAGTACTGTTGTCAGTATCATAGTTGAGTCTGTTTGGAGTCAGTCACATGACTTCATGTCCGTCCATATAGTGCTGGACATTCTGACTTTGTATAAAGTAGGCATATATTAATCTTACTTTTTTCTGAAATACACCAACAATATACATTACACTGAAATACATTCAACAATACACCTGCTAATATTAGTTTTGACCATTAAGAAATTTGAAATAGAAAATCAAGTCTATTGTCCGCATTTTGAAAAGTGTGTATCCCCTGAGATAAGCTGCCAGATTAATGTATAAAAACGGGATCTTTTGGTCAGCATTGCATGTGTCCTTCATGGTGAAGGCAATCCGCCAGCAATATTGATTATAAATTTACATTTATTCAATAATGAAAACAGATAAAAATATTTCGACCTAATTAAAAATGCATCCTTTAACAGTGTGTTTTGGCAGTATGCTGCACATTTGGCAAATGCAGGAGACCATCTGGCTATTCCATGCAGAAAGTGCACATACACACTGCATACAGCAAATATAGCATGGTAGTATGCCAGTCTGAACATACTAGTGTTTGTGCATATACTGACTGTCGTACTAGCATGCTACATAGTTCAGTATGCACTGTATACTGCCATTATGCTGTATAATATGTGACCCTGGACCACAAAACCAGTCGCATGGATCAATTTTTGTACATTGAGATTTATACATCATCTGAAAGCTGAATAAATAAGATTTCCATTGATGTCTGGTTTGTTTTGGCTGAGATACAACTATTAGAATATCTAAAATCTGAGGGTGCAAAAAAATCTAAACATCATTTAAAGTTGTCCATTTATATTCGCGATATTTCTGCATTCTCTCACAAAAATGAATGTTTTAAATACACTACCGGTCAAAAGTTTTAGATCAGTAAGATTTTTTATGTTTTTAAAAGAAGTCTCTTCTGCTCACCAAGGCTGCAAGCCTAGAAATCTAGACTCCACCTAGCGGCTGCAAAAATTATTTCGCAGCCAGTGTAGTCTAGCAACTCTCCGTTGACTTTCGAGCTGGAAAAACCAAACTCTGGTCAGGCCAATCACATCGTGTATAGAGTCGGCGGGCGGGCTTAACATAATGACGACAGAGTTGCGACGGTTCACTGCTACTTGAAAACAAAGAATGGCTGGCGAACAGCTGTCTTTCGATTCGGCTTTGGCCGCGAATCTGGAGGATTTTAAGTTAAACTTTTCTTTAAAACATGAACAAATAACGGCACTTGAGTCATTTTGAAAAAAGGAAGATATAAAAGACGTCACCTTCTTCGTTGCTCTGGTTGGTTGTAGCGCTGTCCTATTGCGTGCAGAGGGAATTTGAAAGACAACCATTTATCCCGCCCCTTGGATTGAGCCCTGTCAATGGAGAGTTCCCAGACCTAACATATTGATGTAGGTCTGGCATGACAGGCTACAAGGCTGCAATTATTTGAAAAAATGTGAATATATGTGAATATATAGTGAAGTGTAATTTATTCCTGTGATCAAAGCTGAATTTACAGCATCATTACTCCAGTCTTCAGTGTCACATGATCCTTCAGAAATCATTCTAATATGATGCTCAAGAAACATTTATGATTATTATCCATGTTGAAAACAGTTTTTTACATTTTTATTTCAGGATTCTTTGATGAATAGAAAGTTCAAAAGAACAGAATTGATCTGAAATCTAAAGCTTTTGTAACATTAATCACTACCATTCAAAAGTTTGGGGTCAGTAAGAATTTATTTTTTATTTTTGGGGGAAAGAAATTAGAAAATACTTTTATTCATCAAGGATGAGTTAAATTGATCAAAAGTTATACAGTAAAGACATTTATAATGTTAGAAAAGATTATATTTTAAATAAATGCTGTTCTTTTGAACTTTCTATTCATCATAGAATTTTGGGGGAAAAAATTGTACACGACTGTTTTCAACATTGAAAATAATAATTTATGTTTTTTGAGCATAAAATCAGCATATTATAATAATTTCTGAAGGATCATGGGACACTGAAGACTGTAATGATGTAAAGAGTAATGATGCTGTAAATTCAGCTTTGATCACAGGAAGAAATTACACTTTACTGTATATTCACATAGAAAACCGCTGTTTTAAATTGTAATAATATTTCACAATATTACTGTTTTTTTTTTGTATTTTTTATCAAATAATTGCAGCCTTGGTGAGCAGAAGAGACTTCATTTAAAAACATAAAAAATCTTACTGATCTAAAACTTTTGACCGGTAGTGTATTTACGGTAAGAAATGTACAAAATATCTTCATGGAACATGATCTTTACTTAATATCCTAATGATTTTTGGCATAAAAGAAAAATCGATAATTTTGACCCATACAATGTATTTTTGGCTATTGCCTCAAACATATCCGTGCGACATGTGACTGGTTTTGTGATCCAGGGTCACATATGACAAAAGCTTCAAACTGTAGCATCTGGATCAAGATCAGGATTTATTGAGTCCACATGTCATGCAAACATGAAACTATGCTTCCAACCACAGGTCCAAACACACAACTTTGCGATGCTTTTTGCGAATCTTCGTTAGAACTATAGTTTCGGGAAACACAGACTCGCTGAACTTCTGATAACGACATAACTTGCGACCATATTTAACGATGCTTTCGGGAAACACACACCAGAGCGTTACTGACAGACTGGGAAGAGAGGAGCCGCAACAATGGAGAATATGAGGAAAATAATCAACATTACAGCAGGAAAACCTGTTCTAGTAGAGCCTGAAAACATCAAGACTTTGTAAAAGTGCACTAAATGGCCTCTTTAACCAGTGTTTCAAGCAGTTTAAAAATCAAATGTGGACTGTCTATTTTTATGCTTATTAACTTAGTGTTAACTTAGGGACATGCTAATGCAAACATATTGGAATTAGTTGTGTGCAAATCTGTCACTTTTCACCTCACTGCTTATTTGTATTAAGTCCTACTTTTTTCATCACCGGATACGTCTAAATTGCTTTGCTAAGACAGCATGCATGCAGTTCTCTGTAGAGCTAGCACACACTCACACACACATACTTGCAGTCATATTATGGTCACCATAGCAGTAATGATGGCTCAGGGCTGGTGGGCAGCTGCAGGCTGTGGTTTTCATATTTTGTGTGTTTGTGTGTGATGAGCTGCTCTAAGGTTTGCGCTGGGTCACTGCACACTTTTAGCAGAGTGCTTTCAAAACTCTGTCCTGTTCTCTCTCTCTTTCTCTCTGTGACGTGCAAATCAGAGGGAAATCAAAGACAGAGGAGGAAGAAGAGGCTGGGGATGCTGTTCATCATCTCCAGTTGCTGTCTCCTCTGTAATTTTTGCAGTGCCAGAGGTGTGAAGCGAGGAAAATATGCGGTTTTAAAGAAGCCGAGCTGCTGGAGGCATGACTGCCGTGTCTCAGAGTTTTTCTCTCAGTTATTAAAGTTAGTTCACCCAAAAATGACATTTCTGTCATTTGCTCACCTTCAAAAAATGTTTAAAGCCTTTCGACAAAATCATTTTTTGGTAATGTTTTTCTTAGCCTGTAAAATGCATTATAAAGGCATTCTTATAATGTATGTTATAATGCATTTGATTTTTTTTATAAATAATTTTAACCAAAGTTAAAAAATGCATTATCATTATAATATCTGAAATTGGTTTTGTGTTTTAATACATTATACTTTCTAAAGGTGTAACAATGAATAGATGGTTACAGTTATTCATGAGATCATACAATGCATTATAAGGCATAATTAAAGCATTAAAAATACCTTTATACAGGTGAAACTCGAAAAATTTGAATATCATGTAAAAGTTATAATTTTGATGATTATGGCTTACAGCTTATGAAAACCCCAAATTCAAAATCTCAGAAAATTTTAATATTACATGAAATCAATAAAAACAAGGATTTTAAATACAAATACAGAAATGTTGGCCCTCTGAAAAGTATAATCATGCATATGTATATAGTTGTATATACTAAATATATTAGTTTCACCTTTTAATTTGAATTACTGAAATACATGAACTTTTGCACGATATAATTTTTTTGTTGAGTTTTCTGTATTTCTAACATTTCTGTATTTGAATTTAAAATCCTTATTTTTGTTGATTTCATGTAATATTCTAATTTTCAGAGATTTTGCATTTGGGGTTTTCATAAGCTGTAAGCCATAATCATCAAAATTATAACTTTTGCACGATGTTAACATTTTTCGCGTTTCACCTGTATTTCTAAATTCATTTTCTAAAACACCATCAAAACACATTTTTTATACATTTATAATACATTTTAAGATGACTGTCTGATGTGTTTGGTTATTGCATCACGTCTTGCTGTTTTTTTTAAACATCTTGCACCATGAATATTGCATTTTTAAGCTAAGCATTTTATTATCTCCATCGTCTTTTGTGTCTTGCAGTCATTCAGGGATTTCAGCGAACTAGCGGTGAGCAAATCATGACAGAATTTTCATTTTGGATGAACTATGTCTTTAATGCCTGTGGATGTGAATATCACGACCCAGCCGGCATCAGTGACTGCGATTACATGTCCAAGGATAATCCCACATTATTCCCCAGATCTCAGTTCTCAAATCCCATTTATTCCGACTGATTGAGTCGTTTTGGAGAATAAGCTGTTTATATGCCATTTCAACGTCCCTGTTATGAATCAGCCCTTTATCCGGAGAAGAATCTGCCTATTCAAAGCACTAAAAGATGCCAATCTTCATCAGAACCATCTGCTGTTTTATTGTGCAGATGCACATATATTACGTTCTGTTCGTTGTGCTGAAAGGTGAAAATGTAAAATGTCTTTGAGAGGACTGAGTTTAAATGACCCACAAGCATAGATGTTCAGAATGGCTTTCAGAATCCACGAGTTTCCCTTTTATGAAATATCCATGATCTAAATGAGAGGTTATTCAAGTACTGTAAACAGCACGTTGCCATTGCATGAAGCATGTGATGACGGAAATATTGCAGGATGATGTGATGAGAATATAGATGTGCTCATAAATTCATGCGCTTTGATTTTGTGTGTGCGTGTGAAATGTTTTCACCTCTTTCACCTCCAAAAGAATTGAATGGAGGTCATGTGTAGAGAATGAGCGTTCAAACCTAATGCATCCATCCATCCACACACACACACACACACACACACACACACACACACACACACAGGCATTTCATCTCTCTCTCTTTTTTCTGTAAGGCATGTTAAGAGTTAGTGTTTTGAAAAAAGCAGAAGGAAATCAGATTTGGGACGCTAGTCTTTTGTACCTTCATTGACTTTGCCTGTTCTTTCTGCTCTGTCTATCTATCTATCTATCAGGAAATCTGTCTGTTCTGCTACTCCCTCCATCCATCCATCCCTCCATCCATCCCTCGCTCACTCCATCCCTCGCTCTCTCCATCCATCCATCCATCCATCCTTCGCTCCCTTCTTCCATCCCTCCCTCCATCCATCCATCCATCCTTCGCTCCCTTCTTCCATCCCTCCCTCCATCCATCCCTCGCTCTCTCCATCCACCCATCCCTCACTCTCTCCATCCATCCCTCCATCCATCCCTCACTCCATCCATCCTTCGCTCCCTCCATCCATCCCTCCATCCATCCCTCACTCCATCCATCCTTCGCTCCCTCCATCCATCCCTCCATCCATCCCTCACTCCATCCATCCTTCGCTCCCTCCATCCATCCCTCCATCCATCCCTCACTCCATCCATCCTTCGCTCCCTCCATCCATCCATCCATCCATCCCTCACTCCATCCATCCCTCACTCCATCCATCCCTCGCTCTACATCCATCCCTCGCTCTCTCCATCCATCCATCCCTCCATCCATCCCTCACTCTCTCCATCCATCCCTCCATCCATCCACTCATCCATCCTTCGCTCCCTCCATCCATCCCTCACTCCATCCATCCTTCGCTCCCTCCATCCATCCCTCCATCCACTCATCCATCCCTCGCTCCCTCCATCCATCCATCCCTCGCTCTCTCCATCCATCGGTTGTAGGTGTGTCGTGATCATCCACAGTCAGAGGTGCGTCTCAGCGAGGGGGAGATGAAGAGGTCTCCGGCTCTCAGGATTAGCTAATGCGATTAGCTGCGTCTCACAATCCGGCACACTGAACGCATGTTGTAATTACTGCACCTCAATGAGGAAGGTGTGTGTGAAAGATTAATGCAGGTGAGTGGCAGGCTGTGATAGATACGCTCTGCTAACATGCTCAGCCAGGCGTGTTTGTTTGCGAATGGGACTGTAGCTCATTTGCACAACTGACCCGAACTCCAGATACGACAAATGAGGTCTGAGCTGGCGTTGAGGGACTGTAATGCTCCAAAACTGCTTATATTTTTCATGTTAATATTATTTTTTCACAATCCTAAGGATACTTGACATGTAAGATCCATAAATCAACATTACTAGTTGGTATAATTAAAGTGAGTGGCATAAGTTAAATTATGTCAAAACTTTTTGTGATGTGTAAAACCCTGAAGAGTTTTTGTGACTCTTGTTGATATCAGGAGACAAATAAGTCACAAAAAACAGACAGAAAACAATAATAATGCACAGCCTCGCTGGGCTTTCGGTCATTATTTTTTGCAAAATTCTGCTTTGGTGCCAGAATGGATGTGAAATCTCTGTACTATTCTAGATCTTTTGTCTCGTGAAATCAGCGCGACATATTCCCACACAGGATTTCTCACAGCTTCAGTCCCGTACTGAAAATCAATGGACATGCGGATTGACTCCAGCTGAAGCGCTGCCCGTTCATTTAGCTCAGATTCAGGACGCTTCTAGCTTTTTTTCCACACAGTTTGAGTCTGCCTTATGCCTTCACATTTTCTTTTGGTCTGTGATGGAGCGACATCAGACGTGCGCGGCTGAGAGGGAAAATTGGCTGTGAATTACAGTGTGGCGTGATTACAAAGGTAAAAGAGGCCTATATAAAGAATAAAAGCAATGGAATTATGTGTGTATTAACTCTAATACATCAGAAACTTATATAGGACCCTATGATTTTCACAATGCGGAAAAAGCCAACAGAGTAACAGAATCCAGTCATAAAATGACATTTATTGTAACATGTGGAATGTCATTGAATTTGGCAAAGTTTGGATGAATAGATCAAAAGTAGGGCTGTACACTTAATCCTATTGCGATATGGACTAGTGTCTGAATATTTAAGCGTAAAAATACTTTTTTTCAGCATCGGCCATCTCACTATATGAGGACATGAACCCTCCAAAATAAAAGTTTGGTTTAACTTAAAATTATGAAGAAAATAATATTACTATTGAGCAGTGCAATGTACTTATCAAAGTAATAATAACAATAATACCAATACGATTTAATAAAACACATTTTTTTTTTAAGCAATATCACACAATATCATAAAACAATTGATTACATTTAACTTTTTTTGATTGATTGCATTACATTTTCAAAAATTTATCAAACTGTTTTGATACATTGGTCAAGTTATTTGTTTCACTGTTTTATTTTTATTTATTTAATGTATATTATGTTGTGTTGGTGTCCTTGTGTGGTGATTAGTGAAGACAAATTTCCACTTGTTGACAATAAAGAAACTAAACTAAAGCTACTCAACACGGTTTCTCTGAAACATCGAGTGTGGTCCCGAAAACACTAGTGACACGAAGACTCATTCTGATCACCTTTCGCAGAAAAGGTGAAACATTTCTTTCTAACACATGTTGTGTTTGCTCTTGCAGATCTTCATTCCCCCCGTGTCGTTAGAGAGTCGCCAGGAGGCCGATAGCCAAGCGCTAACATTTGATTGAATTATCCCTCAACATGATGTGGCAGTAAACTGTTATTCCTCCATCTTTCCAACCCTCTGCTGTCTCGCCCCTGAGCGACGACTTTCATCCTCTCTCATTTCTCTGCTGTCATACACACACACACTGGCACTCGCGTGGCTTCGGCCTTTTGCTCATTTACGTCTCTGTATTTCTGACAGGCCGTCTGGTTCCTGAGGGGAGGCCCGTGGAGGACGCTCTGCCGAATTTACGGTTGTATATAAATATATATGAGCGTTTGGTTCTTTCAGATTGAAAACATATACTTGCTACGATTGCCTGCTATGTTCATTCCAGGGCTAATGCTGTTTTGCCTCCCAATCTCATCAGCTCCTTCAAAGAACGCATCCTATTTTAAGGCACGAGAGATAGGAACAGGGTAAATATTTGAGAGGATCGAATGCTTTATCTCTTGATTTAATTCAGTTGGTTTTCTTCGGCTGGCTGTGTGGAGTGGATTCACAGCTGGTAAGTTTATTCTAGACTAAACAACCCAGACTTAGTGGCTGTTGAGGGGAGCGTGCTTTTTCACTCATCATGGTTTTGTTGCAGATGCATTTCAAGAATTGTAAAGAGCACGAGTGATTTCTGCTGTGACGAGCAGCAAGGAGAAATGCATTATCAGGTAACTGGAAAGTTATACCTCATCAAAAGCAGTTCACTTTAACACATATTAGCCCGGAATGCAATCCAGTTGTAAAAAATACATGCATGCATGTCAGAGTTCAGAAAACAGCTTTAACATCAACCAAAGAACCATGCTTGTGTGTTCACCAAAAGCCACTTATAAGGTATGTAAAATAGGGCCCTATAATTTCCGCGATCACGGAATCGCGGAATTGGCCAATTAACACGGAATCTGGTGTTAACGCAGAATTTCGTGGAATTTTACATATTTGGAATGAAATTATTTTTTTGTGTGGGAGAAGAACGTATGTCTGTGGAAAATACAGACAAATCTGTGCGACACAACCCCTCCCGTCATTTCAGCTCCAATGACGGCATCAAAACAATGAAAGCATGGCGAAGCGGCTCTCCACAGCTCTGCTTTCGTCTGCGAAAAAGTTAAGAAACTCGACGCTGAGCAGTTCAGTTCGCACGTGACTTTTATGAAGTGTTTCCCACACATAGACTAATTTCTTAGCGGTGCGCCACAGAATCAACACCAGCCGCCACATATTGCGTTTCGTTCATTTTTTTTTTTTTACGCTTTCTGTTGCATTTCCTTTCCCTGCTCTCCCTCTGTCTCTCTGTCACTCACGCGTCTCTCTCTCACACACACACACACACACACACACACACACACACACACACACACACACACACACACACACACACCATCCCCTTACTTGAAGTTACTTGAAGTACTTCAGAGTGCAGTGTTATGTTGCATCATGCAGTATTTGTGTATCTGTTACCTCAATAAATTTAAGGTCATTACTATTTTATTTGTGTACATTTTAATCATTAACATTAAAAACACTCTTTTTACGACTAAAATAACAGTAAAGGGTAAAACCCCCCAGAATTTCCCACAATTAAAACGGAAAAAACTGAATTTGGGAAAAAATTAAATGGATTTTATAGGGCTCTAGTAAAACAACCATCAAACAACCATCACTTTCCTGCGGGAACACACTCCCTCAGCCAGACTGAGTGGCAGAAGAGCCGCTGAGGGACTGGATTTAATAGGGAAACCTGTGAAAACGCGAGTAAAACAGACGATTATCAGTTTAAACTAAAGATTGGACTCGATGCTTTACAACTTACAACTTGCTTACAACTTACCAAAGATCCAGTGATCATTATATTGACATGCAGCCAGAAATCTGACATTTATATGAGCCTAGTTTCAACACTGGAGAAATACATAGCAATTTTGCCTGTGAATGCTTTATATAAATACAATATAGGTGATCGCTTATATCAATGTTATATACACTCACCGGCCACTTTATTAGGTACACCTGTCCAACTGCTCGTTAACACTTAATTTCTAAGCAGCCAATCACATGGCGGCAACTCAGTGCATTTAGGCATGTAGACATGGTCAAGACAATCTCCTGCAGTTCAAACCGAGCATCAGTATGGGGAAGAAAGGTGATTTGAGTGACTTTGAACGTGGCATGATTGTTGGTGCCAGAAGGGCTGGTCTGAGTATTTCAGAAACTGCTAATCTACTGGGATTTTCACGCACAACCATCTCTAGGGTTTACAGAGAATGGTCCGAAAAAGAAAAAACATCCAGTGAGCGGCAGTTCTGTGGGCGGAAATGCCTTGTTGATGCCAGAGGTCAGAGGAGAATGGCCAGACTGGTTCGAGCTGATAGAAGGGCAACAGTGACTCAAATAACCACCCGTTACAACCAAGGTGGGCAGAAGAGCATCTCTGAACGCACAGTACGTCGAACTTTGAGGCAGATGGGCTACAGCAGCAGAAGACCACACCGGGTGCCACTCCTTTCAGCTAAGAACAGGAAACTGAGGCTACAATTTGCACAAGCTCATCAAAATTGGACAATAGAAGATTGGAAAAACGTTGCCTGGTCTGATGAGTCTCGATTTCTGATGCGACATTCGGATGGTAGGGTCAGAATTTGGCGTCTACAACATGAAAGCATGGATCCATCCTGCCTTGTATCAACGGTTCAGGCTGGTGGTGGTGGTGTCATGGTGTGGGGAATATTTTCTTGGCACTCTTTGGGCCCCTTGGTACCAATTGAGCATCGTTGCAACGCCACAGCCTACCTGAGTATTGTTGCTGACCATGTCCATCCCTTTATGACCACAATGTACCCAACTTCTGATGGCTACTTTCAGCAGGATAATGCGCCATGTCATAAAGCTGGAATCATCTCAGACTGGTTTCTTGAACATGACAATGAGTTCGCTGTACTCAAATGGCCTCCACAGTCACCAGATCTCAATCCAATAGAGCATCTTTGGGATGTGGTGGAACGGGAGATTCGCATCATGGATGTGCAGCCGACAAATCTGCGGCAACTGTGTGATGCCATCATGTCAATATGGACCAAACTCCCTGAGGAATGCTTCCAGCACCTTGTTGAATCTATGCCACGAAGAATTGAGGCAGTTCTGAAGGCAAAAGGGGGTCCAACTCGTTACTAGCATGGGGTACCTAATAAAGTGGCCGGTGAGTGTATATATATATATATATATATATATATATATATATATATCATATCATCCAGCCTTAAAACTTGTATAGTTTTTTGTCAGTGTTTATTTAAAAACGTCCAATTATGCAGAATATACGATGGTAAATATTTACTTGATTAGTTGTCAACCCACTATATAGGGTATGATTTCACCCCTAAATTCAGCATATTGACACAAAATGATAATTACAAAGAGTCCAGTTGTTTCTGTGAATTGCAGCGATCCGTTTGCTTCTCTGTTCTGTAGCTTTCGGCACTCAAAGTATACCTCAGATTTCTTGTCAAATCAAGTTGTACAGTCAATATCAAAGCTTTTTCCCGTTTTAGATGTGCTTTGTGTGTTTTTCTTGGCATTCACCCTGAAAACAAGGGTATTTTTGCCACTTAGTGGGCGTAACTGCAGTCACTCCAGCCGACACACACATTCCCTCTATAATACAGCATCTCTGGATCCAGAAACAAGCGAAGAAAAATATCTGTGGAAAGTAAGAGTTCTTTCTTTTGTTTAAATTGACTATAATCATATTACAAAATATTCTGGGAGCCATGAAAGATTTGTGAATATGTTCAGAAATGCTGATGCTGACTAGCATCTTAATAAAACTCTGGCAGAGAAATAGTTAATTTATTTAGTGAGTTTGCAGCATTGCATTTTGAGAAACCTCATGCCTTTTTAAAGTCCAATAAGCATTAAACCAGGGGGTTTCAAAGTCTAAAACAGCGGGCCTCCCTTTTGACACAATTACCCAATAGTGTGTGTGTTTTTTTATATATATATATATAAAAAAAACACACACATACACATAGCAATTTCAGACTCTTAACTCAGGTTTTCCGTGGAGTCATAAAAAGTCATAAAACGTCTTAAATTTAAAAATAAGAATTTTAGGCCATAAAAAGCCATAAAAACGACCGGATTTTCCATACAAGGTCATAAATTACATTAAGCCACGCCTTAAATTGATATGCTCGTTCATTCATTGGTTCTACCATCGCCTTTTCCCCACGAAAATGCGCTGGCGGCGACATTCCTTCGTTTTGCTTGTTGTAGTTCTGTCTGAGGAATCTGGGTGGGATCACAGCGTTCCAGAACTACAAGATCCATGCGGCAGTGCAGCAAACAGACGTGTCGGAAGGACTTTCACAGAAACCCGTGCGAACTCCGAACCGTACTGTATGTCGTTGAGTCACTGTTTAGTTTAACTGAAATCTCCCGGTCTATCACATTGGGAAAGTGTACATTTAACAAGCTATGGCTCGAAGATGGTGCGTTTAGTAGTTGGCTCGAACCCGTCGCAAACAATCGGTATCAAGCCTATTGCACACTGTGTAAGATGGCGTTGGAGCTGTCTAGTTTAGGCATAAACTCTTAAAGTTGCATGCAAAGTCAGAAAAGCATAAAGTTGTCAGAAAAGCTAAATGTTACTTTGGAAAGTAATGGCATAAAATAATTGTAATCATTTACAATGTTACAAATTGTTAATTGTGGTTCCTGTGTTCTTGATACTTAAGAAAAGGGAGCCTTCAGTTTGTTACTCTTAAGAAATTGGAACCTTTAAAAAATAAAACTTTCAATAATAATAAAAAACCATAATGAACCATAATGGTCATAAAAAGTCATATATTTGACTGACTAAACCCTGCAGAAACCCTGTAACTTCAGTTTTAGCATTGTTTATGTTAACATGAAAAGTGGAGTTGGCCTTGTTTACACTGTCAGTGAAATATGACCCGATTCCGATTTTTTGCTCGTATCTGCTACGAGCTAAATGCTATCTGTGCAAGAGCATTTAACCCTTTAAGCACGCGCAATGTTTCAGATATATGGCAAGTGTAAACACATGAATCGGATACATTTGAAAGAACGGTAAAAAAATCGGATAAAGGTAACAAATCAGAATTGGGCATCGAGACCTGCAGTGTGCCTTATCTTCATAACAATTTAACTTTTTACATTTAGTAATTTAACCTAATTATTAAGCTATAATTTTTACCGGCCCACACTTTGAAAAGCCCTGCATTAGACGCGTAGTGTGTTTACGCATGTGTCGCAGCTGCTGCCCACCTGCACGGTCCTGACTCCAGAGCATCATTATACACTCGTTACACACCTGCAGGTCAGAGGTCATGTGGCCATCTCACATGAAAGCTGCTCGTCTGTCTAGGGCACTCAGAAACTGACACACAGGACTGAAGTGGACAGTCTAATGCAGTTCGTCTCACCGGTCAATTTGGCCTAAAATAAACTAAATCAACGGTGACTGCTCCGTCTAACGAAAGCCTGGAGATCTACCCGAGTAGAAGGATATCTTCATTGTAAATTTGAATAGGATGTGTCCCGTTCGCATTAATTAACTTGCTTAACGCTGTGCAGTTTTTGGCTGCCACATGACAATGTTTTAGGATGATTGTTACGTCCCAAAAGTGGCTATAGGGCATGAGGGAACACAACATAAAATAAAGTAATATTTTCCCAGTTCATTTTAACCCTGGTACGTATTTAAGGCGCTGGTGCAAAATAACACAAGAACAAAGAGAGGTTAAATTGGGAAAAAGTAATACATTTATTCAAAACGTGATAACTAACAACAATACCGAACACAGGGAGAAGGAACCTGAGCGGGGCTAAATCAAAGAAAGAAACAGAACAAAACCCAATAAACTACTAATGATTAATGATAACAATGATGAATCCGAAAAAAAAAAAGCTTTTTATGCAAGAACCTTAAGAATTAGAATAAAGGCTAATTCTTGCAGAAAAAGGCAGAAATGTTCATACGCTTTTTTTTCGTGTTCGTCAACCTAAGAATTCGTCACGCACAGAAACCTTGCACACTGAGTCCGATGCGTTTGAATTAATCCGTTGCGGGAAAAATCGCGAAACAATACAAAATGGAGTCTTAAAGCAGTGAGGATGATTTTGTTGTCCTCTCTCGTCTTAAAAAAGAAATATTGGGTCCATCCAATCCTGAGATTGCGTATAGAGGAAGGAGAGTTTGTGCGGGATTATCCCGAGTGATTCAAAGTTTACTTCAGGATGTCAGTGGCTCAGTTAAGATGCTTTGTTAGCGATACTGGAGCCACATATTAAAAAGAAGACTAATTGATTCTGAAAAGTTCTGGATTTCGTCGTTTGCTTGTACGGTGGCTCTAAATGGGCAAAACACCTCTCAAAATGCTTTCTACGGATGCGAAAAATGCAGAAAATTTTTAATGAAAAAATGTGTGTAAACGTGATTGACACAACGTGAGGTCATTTGTTTTATGATAATGACTAACTACATTATTGCTACTAACTGGGAAAGAACCAGTTTTGAGGAGGGGTAGTTAACGGGATTGACAGAAGTGTTGTCCTCTCTCTTGTGTTTGTTCTCAAATGCACTTAAAGTCTTGGCAATGTACAGTAGACAAATTATTTCACTTGTTTATTGCATACATTTGTATTATATATATTATAATTATTGGTATCATCTTCAATCTTAAGATGTCGTATTAAGAATTATTGTAAAAAATAAACTAATTTACCTTTTACCGTTTTGGTAAATTTTTCTAAGCACACGTTAATGTAATTCAAGATGCTAATCCTAATTGTTCGGGAATATTGGATCTGTAGTATGGTCGTGCAATATTTACTCTTCTCCGAAATGTCACTATTTTAAATAAAATGTGCAACATAATTTAATCTATTATCATTGTCGGCAGCACATTGATTGGTGTCGCCTTTCTTGCTTCAACTCGGCACTTTGTGTTTGTGATCCACATGCACTTAAGAAAAAATATGGCTTTAGGTGTGTTTTATTATTAGCCCAGCAGGGGCGGAGTGTGTTGTGTTTTATCTATTATTCCGGCAGGTTTAGTTTAGTCCCTCAGACTTAACGCTAACATCATGTAAACACACACACACACACACACACGCAAACGCCCCGGCCAAACAACACATAGGTTTGCATATGATGCATCAAAATATCACTCTCCTCTACATACTTAGGTGTGTGTGTATTAGTGTGTTGTGTTTTATCTAATATTCCGACAGGTTTAGTTTAGTCCCTCAGACTTAACGCTAACATCATGCAAACACACACACACACACACGCACATGCACATGCAGACGCCACAGCCAAACAACACATAGGTTTGCATATGATGCATCAAAATCTAATTCTCCTCTACATGCTTACATGTGTGTGTTTGTGTGTGTCATCACTAAAGGCTGTAGAGTTGAATTATGGTTTTGTGTGATGAGAAGCCTCTGGGAGATGTGTGTTATTCCAGCGTGTCAGGAAATAGAGTGGGTGGACGGGATTCTGATTAGAGCCGGAGCTAAGATAGAGAGACAGATCTATGGTTTCTATATCCGTCCCTGAACAGAGAGAGATGTGCCTTATCATAGACACCGACAGACACCCCGTACACTCGACTCTGTCCGTATCAGTCAGCTGAGGACCACACACACACACACACACATGCGTGGTGATAGCACCCATTTATCAAGCTCTGACAACTTCGGCGCTTCAGAACTGCATGTTTTCTCTTTTATTTTTGTCCGATGTCTCCATCGTGTCGCTGTCAAAGGGTCTGAGCTCCAGGTAATACGCTGAGTGTGTTTTCTGAGCCAGATCCAGTGGTACGAGAGGAAAAAAAACGGTGGCAAGTTACGTAAATGCATAAAAAAGGAGACAGATCGGCTCTTTTTCTCATTCTCAATTTTCTGCCGCTTGATTAAACTTGCTGCAGGATCAATCCTGCACTGAATCTCAAGTCAATTTTGATAGCGTCTGGGAAAAAAATGAGCTCCCTAAAACACATCAACCGGTAGAAAGCCTGATTGTGTTAGAGAGAAATAGAAATGGAAACATCTCTGCGACTGCAGATACATCTCGTTTCTGATGAGTGATTATTAGTAGCATTTGCTAAGGCTTTACTTTTACTATTGCATTTGAACAAACCCCTAATAGTAATGTATGCACTCAAATCACATTAGAAATAAGGAAGCTTAAAAAAACAATACAAAAAAGATATTCTTGGTGAAGCAAACTGGACGCTGCCACAAACACCAGAAAATCCCGCATCCGTTATTCTCAGAGCGTAGCCTTGATTCAATCCATCATGAACTATCGGCTCAGAAATCATTGGCCACCTTCATCAGACCCACAGATCTCATTTTCCTATCGTATTTTCCACACTCGCAGGACCGAGTCGCTCCGAATAATTTCAACAGACCCTCAGGCTACATAACACAGTGAGGATGATGGAAAAATGAGGATTTCTACGAGGAATGCATATTATATATTATATATTATACAGGTTTTCTTGAGGCATTTACAGTTCCTTATTATACGCCGCCGTGTCATTTATTGAAAATAATTTTAATCACAGTTATAATACGTAACTATTTATATTTATTTATTCGGATATTATAGTCTATTAATATACACAGTTTATATATGCTGTTAAAAACATTTGTTACCTCAGGGTTTGTGTGATGCAATCTAGGAGGGAGGATTTTATATAGCAGAGGTTTTATATTCAATCAAATCCTGATTCAGGGAGAGTTTATCCTGAAGGTCAGGGCTCAAAGCTAAGGATTTTTTTTAGATTTAGCATTAGATTTTTACACGCCCTGCCAAACTTCTCACTGGCCCCATCACTAATAAATAGACAAAGGTTATCTTTTTCGTCGTTTTTGACCCATGTTACTTAGGATGTTACAACAGCAACATTTATCAATTCCAGTTTTGATAACACAGCAAAAAACTACTAGCCTAACTGATAAAAAAAAGTTAAAACATCGTTAAACAGCAATAAATGAGAACAAATTACAAGCAATAGCACATATTTCTCCCTACTGTTTACGTTCACTTAAAAGAACCAAAATGTAGGGTAGAGTGGGGGAAAATGCCCCCCACCCGTTTTTCCCAAAATAACCACTAGAATGAATCAAGATATATTTTTACTATTGCTATGCACTACGTTGACAACGGGGATATACAAATCTCCATGCAGAAGCTGACACCAGCGACGTATTTGAAGAAAAGAGGATTACATGGAAAGTGCTATAATTTTCAGATATTAGTAAACAAGTGTTTAATAGAATATTGTTCACAGTGATATCACAGTGATGTCTGATAGATGCATAGTGAAGTCTGTAGTTTGAGAGCATATGTTATTTATAAGGAATATAATTATATTTTTTAAAATTATAAATAAAAAAAAAGACATAGCTTGTGGGGTAAAACGCCCCCTATGCTGAGGGGTAAAACGCCCCCCAAGGGCATAGTTTCTCTTTATCATAATTACTACAGTAACATATTTCTGTTCATCAAAGTCTTTATTTTACACTTTAATGCAGTATAACTAGGCGGTAAAATCAAAATATTTGAAAAAAACATGAAAAAATGACCTCAAGTGAGCATAAACTAGCTAGCTTGCTAGCACAGTCAGCTGCTGGAAGGTGGTTAGGTGACACAAGGATAAAACAGTGGCCTTTAATGCATTTATTAAATATATTTCACTACATAAGTATACTAATTTATAAGTTTAATATTTATTTAGGGTTTTCTGTTAACTTTGCTGCTGATCTATGAAGCAACTGGCTTGGTTATGAAAGGGGGCGTTTTACCCCACCGCTGGGGCAAAACGCCCCCTTTGTACGAAAAAATGTTCAGTCAAAATACTAATTAATCATGAAGGCTGAGCAATTTTATTATTTGGTAAATAGCTCCTGCCATAGTCACTCAAAACTGGGATGGTTATTCTAGTCACATTTATTTTTTGTTTCACAGTAATGTCACATTGTCCTTAAGGGGGGCGTTTTCCCCCACTCTACCCTACGTTTTTTTTAGCTTTTAGTATGAATATGTTAGCCTTAAGGTTAGGAATAAGCTAGTGTTTTCCAAAACAATGACAAAATTTGCATTTAGGAAATATAAGCATTCAAAACTTAGTCTCTCACTTCCGCTAATAAGGATCAGGGATTTTTATGACATCTTCAACTTCTCATCACATTTTCTGTCCAATCAAATGCTCTCTAGAATCTGAAGCTCCGCCCCCTCTGCTATAAACACCACCTGACCAGAGCGACTACCGTTGACACGTCACAGAGTAATACGTGTTGGAGTGTGTGTACGGTTGCTCAAACGCTTGAATTTTATTACGTTTTCCAGCTGTACGCTTGTTGAGAATGAAATGAATGAATCCTCTACTATTGAATCCAACGTATCATCAGCGCTCACATTCGCTTCCATGGTGCTGTCAAATACAAAGCTAAACTAAGCGCTATTGGCTATTTGAAAAGGGGGAGGAGCCATTCAACATGTCCCGCCTTAACTTCCTGTTTCAGTGGAAATTACGTCAACGAATCAAAGCTGCGCGTTCCAAGGCACTTCAGTGGGGCTTTTAAGAGATAAACGATATAACAAGCAGTCGAGATTTGTGATATAGCATATAGTGCACTGTATGTGTGCAGATAAAGCTGTGTTTATATCCAACTTTATGTAAAAAGCTGGCCGATAATACAGTTCGATTTGCCACATACTCGGTTTAATCAGTCATGGAAGCTGTAGGAATTTAGATTTTGCATCAGTGGCGTTTGACAGAAAGAAGGCCGTTAATGATTTAGATGTGCTCACGTACACGAGCATCCACTGTGTTTCTCTCTCTTTCATATTTCATGAAAAACGAGACCCTCGTAGCGGGTGAGAACGCTCCTTTTGTATGTGGGCTTTTGTTTGTGTCTGTGCGAGTCGTGGTCTTTCTTCACCAACATATAGATCTCCCGTTACTATGGCGATGAGCCTCCCTTTAGCCACGTAGCGATTATGATGATGGAGATGGAGATGATGATGACATGAAAGCAGAGGCATCTCCAGGGCCATACAGCCAATCACCAGGACTCAGAATCTGATGTAAACATGGCATTATAATGAGAACGGTATAGAATGTTTTTAAAATTAAAATTTTCAGTGACCTTGAGCTTGGGAAAGGCGCTTTATTAATAAAACGTATTATTTTTTTAATTATTTGTGCTTTAGCTGACCGTGTTTCAGCGTTGTTGTTGTTATAGGAAGAGCACATCCGCATATATAGGAAGAGTTACAGGTTCTGACTAGCACGGTCAATGCTTGTAATTATGGATCTTAATAATCTCTTGTAATATGCGTCTGGTGGAGTTTATTAACCCGCTAGCGAGCACTTATGTCATGGTATCATCGTGACAATCCCCCCAATTAATCGAGGAATCGTTTTACTGAGCTATCCAGTGCTCGAAAAGGAAAAAATGCCAAAAATGTCACTCCCTAACTGTAACTAGATCTATTTTACAACCACCTTCATAGAGACACATTTCACTATCTAATAAATTTGGATGAAATTCCCATGCAACAGTTTTCTTTCTCTATGAATGTCTGATTTCATTGGACATGTCAAGTTCAATTTGTGGACGTTTTGAGTTGAATTTAAACTGCTGGACAGCGTTTGACTGTGTTAAATGGTCTTTGCTAACGTGTGGATTTTGCTGCAGTCAGCAGATACTGCGAACTCAGGTGTGTGTGTGTGTGTGTGTGTGTGTGTGTGAGAAATGTAGGACTCTGTATACTGACTTAAACACTAATGACTAATGACTCGTGACTTGTTCCTCTTTAGTCTTAATTACTCTATACTTGCATTCACACACACACACTGCTGTGACACCTTAATGAGATGTTGCTAGGATGCAAAAATATTGATTAATTAAGAAGATATGGGCACAGAGGTCGTATTGTCTTGAAGTTTCTTGCCTTTGTGTCTCTTTTTTCGCATCCTGTCCATAAATGTTTTCGACTAATTTCAAACTGGGTCAAGCCAAGACTTTGGTAGACTGAGCATCAATTACACACACCCACACACACACACACACACACACACACACACACACACACACACACAAAGAGTCACCAAGACAGAAAGAAGTTTCATTTTGACATTTCAAACCTAATTAAAGGAAAAAGCGAAGTGATCCAAGAGAGGTCAGCAACTCATTACTATCACACACATGCATGTTTGCTTTTCTGCCGCGGCGAGGACTTTCCCTCGACTTCTTTATTCAAATTTTATCTGCAGGATTTATGCAAGTAAAGGTCCATTCAAACCAAGAGCGAAAACTATAACGATAACTGTAACTATGAAGTTTAGGACTGTCACTAACGATTATTTTGTTAATCGAGTATCCGGTCGATTATTTTGACGTTTTTTTTGTGATTATAAAAATAGACCTAAGCCTTTAAAATGACTTAAAATACATATATGATAACAATGAGGCAATAATATTTGGTTATAAATAAAGTATCAAAAGCATGTAATCATAAGGTTTCATAGAACAACACATAATATAATATATAAACGATAATCTATGTATTATAACAAATGCCTGCAGAGGGCGCCAAAGGCCTGGTGTTGTTACACTTTACAGCAGATCAAATCTTTGTTTAATATTGGGCTAACGACATTTAATTCAAATATTTACTTAATCTTTCATATCTGGTCACTTCTTTACAATAGAAATGCTACAGCCTCTGTAATAAAGAATATGCGAAGATGCATCAAAACATGCAAACTCACAGCAACTTTTATTTTGAAATCGCGATGAACAGTTTTATTGCATATTCTCATTTTATAAATGATTTTTACCTTAGAAATCTGATGAAATGTCGCATAAACTGGAAAATAAAACGTTCTTTATGACTCGGTTTCCCAATGGAGAGTTTTGTGTTTTCAGATTTAGTCTCAAATCTGTCCTCCGTAACTGAATAAAACCCCTCGCGTTCACCTTACCGGTCCCTCTTAACCCCAATATTTGTGTTTCAGTTCAGCCAATATACAACACTCATTCACCAAACGCTCATTTAACAGCAAGAGAGAGCGAGAGAGAAAGTGTTTCCCTCCTCTGCTCTCTAAAACGAGAATCTGACGTCTTTTCTTCAACACAAAACACCATCCACGTCATTCACTGATATACACACACTAAATTTAGACGAGCAAACAAGCTCAATTGCAAAGAATAATCCATATTTAGACCAACACACACACACACACGTTTATATTTACCTGTGTGTTTGCTCATTTCATGTGTTTATAATCTATTTACTGCTGTGAAAATGGCTTTCATGCATATTTCATTTGCATAATGTCACATGCACGTGATAATAACAGTGTGCTAATTAGTGCTGTTTGCTATTGCAAGCATCTCTATTACGGTTGCTCATACTAACACTTAAGTATTAAAGTGTGTTGCTATTTTCTTTCAGACTGAGTAAAACTCACATCAATGAGATCAATGGGGGAAATTCTAGCCTTTTGAGCTGAATGAGTATTTTATGGCCAAATAAAGTTTGTGCGAGTTTGTATGGAAGCTTGTTTCCGCCTCAGAATAAAAAATTAAAAAGCACAATTGCAAGTTTACATCTCACAATTCTGACTAAATTGCGAGTTATAAAGTCAGAATTGCATGATATAAAGTCAAAATGTTGTGTTATAAAGTCAGAATTGCGCGATTATAAAGTTGCAATTGCGAGAAAAAAGTCAGAATTGCGAGTTTATTTCTTATATAAATTATTTTAATAAACTCGCAATTCTGACTTTATAGCACGCAATTGCGAGTTTATATCATGCAATTCTGACTTTATATCTTGCAATTCTGAGAAATACAGTCAGAATTGTGAGATGCAAACTCGCAATTGTTTTTAAAAATGTTTTATTCTGTGGCAGAAACAAGCTTCCATATGTTTGTGTACATGATCTGTTGTTTGTCTGATTGACAGCTGTCTAAATTGTGTGCACAGGCTGCAGGTGTTCCCTGAGCATCAGTGTGTGTAAAGTGACCTGTGGGGGTGTTTTTGCTGTCTTGTCTGTCCTGCAGCATTTCCATCAGGCCAGTAATGTGAGGAACATGTCACTACAACCTCCTCAATCTACTACTGTCACAGAAATCAATACTGCCCAACACACACACACACACACACACACACACACACACACATTCAGGAGAACGTCTCAATTTCTCTATAGACACTCAGAGATATAAAGATGTCTACAGAAAAACAGGACATAAAAGTAAAAATGATATTAATTTGAGCTTTGGGTTCTTCTTAAATTTAGTAAATCGTCAATTAAGATTTAGAAATCACACACACACACACACACACACATTCAGGAGAACGTCTCAGTTTCTCTATAGACACTCAGATATATAAAGATGTCTACAGAAAAACAAGACATAAAAGTAAAAATGATATTAATTTGAGCTTTGGGTTCTTCTTAAATTTAGTAAATCGTCAATTAAGATTTAGAAATCACACACAAACACACACACACACACACACACACACACACTGGAGAGCAGTCAATGTTCCTCTGGCTGTTGACTGAAATACTGACACTCTCATCCTGGATCTTCACTATTGCTTAACGCCTCGTGTCATGGGGAACAGATTTACAATGAAGAGTTTGTTGTACTTAATTTCTCAAAACTTCCTCTCTAGTTCCTCTTCCTCTCTTCCTCCTCTCAAAATCACACACACACACATACACACACACACACACACACACACACACACAACAGCATTATGAGGACTCTCCATAGGCGTAATGGTTTTTATACTGTACAAACTATATATTCTATCCCCTTACACACACACACACACACACACACACACTGCCCCTATCCCTAAACCTACCCATCACAGGAGACATGCTGCATTTTAATTTTTTTAATCAAACATTGTTTTTTATGTTTTTTAAGCCATTTGATTTATGAGGACTTTTGAAGTGTCCTCATAAACCACCCATAAGTTGTAATACCAGTGTAATACACATGTCATTATACAAATTTGTGTCCTCATAAATCACATAAACCAACCCACCCACACACACACACACACACACACACACACACACACACACAGTGTCCAGTTGTAAGTAGTCACTTGTACATGTGATAGTTTTGCATCAGTGTTTTTTATTTGAGTTGATTTTAATCTAGGCTGATAATTATGGAAGCTTGTTTCTGCCACAGAACAAAAAATACAAATTAAGGTAATTTGTATTTTTATCGCACAATTCGAACAGTTTTTTCCTCACAATTGTTTAAAACCTTTATTTAACCAGGAAAGAAGACGCACTGAGATTAAAATCTCGTTTACTCGGGAGTCTCCTGGCCAAAATTGTGAATTTATGCCTTGCAATTGCATGTTCTAAACTAATTCTTGCATCATTTTATAAATCCTCTCCTGTGGCCTCATGGGATAGTAAAGTGTCCATTAAATGCACACTTAAAAAATCTCGCCAGAAGTCATTTGACTACTATATAAAGTCAGACATGCAACTATTTCTATGTACAGTTTTCCACTACTATATTGTATATTGTACTATATTGCTTTTTCAGCTTTTCCTGCATTACAGAGAAGTGTGGGATTGTTTATTTAAACTTTTCTAGATGTAGAAAAGTGAGGCTGAATTCATGAAAATCTAAAAAATAAGCAATAAGCTCGTGAAATATTAACTACATCATCCTGTGTTAGAATATTCAGAATTAATTTTATATTGAATTAATTTCATAAAGAATAATCCAAACGATTTACATGTTTATGCATCTGTAATTGTGCTTTATAATATTAAGTAACTGGCTTCTACCACCAGTCATTAGATTGCAATGTAATGTAGAAGGAAAGCACTTGCTTATGTTGCCAAAAGGTCGCTGTGATTTATATTTAAAACGTGATTGTGATCGATTAATATATATAACACCGAACGACCGTCTCACGTAGTGTGTTAAAAGTATTGTGTCGTGAGTCTGCCCTCCGCAGTATAAAGTGTATGAGGACGTGCTCATCCATTATAAATGTGTCAGAGAAACACTGTCACCTGGACTGAGATACTCAAACACAGCCTGTGTGTGTGTGTGTGTGTGTGTGTGAGTGTGTGTGTGTGTGTGTGTGTGTGTGTGTGTGTGTGTGTGTGTCTATGAGGTGACAGACTCTCCACCTTCAGGAAAAACATCCTATCTCGCTTTTACACGCAGTGGATTTCGCCTTAATAAGAGGTTTTTATGACATGCACATTTTACAATAACCGTTAACAAGCACATTTGTGTGTGTGTGTGTGTGTGTGTGTGTGTGTGTGAATCTAACACAATGATGTGCGAGTGTTGACATTGTGAAGGGCAGAGTGAGGCTTGGGTAACATCCAGTTTGGAATATTCAATGCCTTTGGGTTTATTAAACACAAACACTCGACACATGAATCTCTTTCTGCTCTCGCTCGCAAAACTATCATAGTACTGATACTTTCACTCTGTTCTTTAATATTGTTTGTGCTTATTTCAAAACTAAATTCATGATTATTTGCATAAAATCTACTTTATGTAACAGCCATTTATTCTCAAGTGAGAAATGTAGCATTTTTTACATTTTAGAGTAATGGGATTTTATTAACACATCGAATGGACACTAATGTTTTATGTTTTACGACAAAACTGGTTGTTCATTATATATAAATGTAAATGAATGTATTGTTTATTTACTAAAATAACAGACACATTACATATATGCCGTATAATGAATCCCTGGAGTGTCTATTGTGTTTTTGAAGTAACCATATTTATTATTTATCTATTTATGTTATTTTACTTTTTTAACAGTTTGACATTAAAGTTGCAAAGCAATATTGCAGGAATATAATCCACTAGTTGTAGTAATACTTTTATTCTATATATAAATTCTTAAATACTTTATGTAATCATAGTAATAATGATGATAGTCATCGACATAATAATAAGTTTAATTGGTTATTTTGTCATAAAGCAGAAATAGAATTAAATAGAACAGAGTTAACTAAGAATTAGTGTCATTGTAGTATCATTGATATACTATTATAGTTTTTTATATATTTTGAATGTCTACAAAGTTAAGTTATATGTTCTATTTCAGTACTTTAAAAAAAAAAGGTTTTAGTTTTAGTTAACGATAATATTCCTGTTTAGAATTCATGGAATTAAAATTGATTCTATATTTCAGGTCTCGGACACTTAAAATCAGGATATGATGATCTACACTTTTGAAAGGTAAGAGATGAATAATAGTTCGAGTAATTTCTATGAATTGGTTCTTTTGAACAGTTTAATTCAATTAAATCTGGTTCTTAACTTTATTACTGTTCACTAATGTCCTCTGTGGCATGTTACATTCTCTAACATGTTTTAATAAAGCCATATGTAGACACATTTATTTAAGTTTTTATCTAATTAAGGTATATTAGGTTTTTTGGTGAATTAGGGAGTTTTTCCTTCCAACTTCGTTGAGATTAATGTTGATACTACATCATGTTCTGGGCTTTCCCTGCATGTTGAATGTGACAAATATTCATGAGTTATTGGACAGTTTTGCAGCTAAAGCATCCGTACAAATGGTTTTTGGCTCATTTAGAGACATAAGTGTCTGAAACGGACAGTGGAAACCGCTCATACTGTCTCATTGAATGGTAGAGTCATTAACTTCTCAAAACTGATAAATTTAAATTCACGAACACATCGGTTTGGTGAACCAGATGAACCAATTCACAAAAAGTTGACTCAAAAGAATGATTAGTTCAAACTGTGTTTTGTAAACCCATTTGTGGTTAGTTTATATTGAGATTGTTGACTTTTGCAGACTTTGGGATGTCTTGGTAAATGTGAGCACATTTTTGATATTGCTAATAAAAGAACAAGTACACTGCAAAAAAAGGCTTTTATCAATCAGTATTTTTTCCAGTTTCCAGTCCAAATATCAAAAAATTCTTGTATTACGAAGCATTTACTACAGAAGTAAAATTATATGAGAAATTATTATATCTTGTTTTCTTGAGAGAGAAAAAAAATCTAAATTAAGTGATTTTTTGTGTGTGCTTAAAACAAGCAAAATTATCTGCCAATGGGGTAAGAAAAATAATCTTGTTTTCCATTTTAATTCAGATTATTTTTTCTTGTTTTCCATTTGAATTAATATTATTTTTTCTTGTTTTCCATTTTAAATAAGATTATTTTTTCTTACCCCATTGGCAGATCATTTTGTTTGTTTTAAGCACCAAAAAAAGTATTCTCCAGAAAACAAGATATCATTTCTTATGTCATTTTACTCATCTCGTAAATGTTTCTTGATTTAAGGATTTTTAGACATTTGAACTGGAAACGAGACAAAAATACTAAGTAAGAAAAGCATGTTTAGCCTTTAGCTCTTATTGCTGCGCATCAGAAACAATTGAGATACAGAAGAATGTGCTCTGAAATGTTGCATGAATTTCCTTCTGTCTTTTGGCGAACGTGTGGAATTTGATATCGGGAATGTCGGCCTCTTGTTAATGTCAGCGCTGAAATGTTTTTACTGGAGCAGAAGCATGTGACCGCGGCTGGCTGGACTCATGCAGCCGCGGGACATTAAAGCACGCCGGTCGGCTGTTTTCTTTCAGGTAGTGTTGCTGTTTTGTGTAAACACTGTTTCAAAGCTCCTTGCATTGGTCGCTTTGGTGGCGGAGGAATGTTTCAGGATCAATGCAACTTAAGCTCTATAGACGGTGTTTGTGGCGTAATGCTCATTTTCTTCACAGAAAATTATTTTTTTAGTAAAAACAGCATTTGTTTACAGTCGTCTCGACACTAAAAGGATTTAAACAGCTCGAAAAAAAAAATGTGTGAAACAATTACTCTTAAGTGCTTGAAGCAAAGGACGAGATGCACATTAAACATGCATTTATCTAAGTGCTTTTCATCTGTGTTTTTACAAACTAAGTGACAAAGTTTTTTTCTGTGGTAATCAACAGATTGAAGTGGGTTTTTTTAACCTGTAAATGTTCCTTGGTTAGTTCTGCAAGCTCTTGCATGTAATGCTGGTAAATCTTCTTTCCACAGAGCTCAATATGAAGGGCTGTTTGGATAAATCTGGATGGAATATTAAAGCGCAGTTTAAAATTCAGTGCATTAATCTCTCTTTCAGCGCTGATGTAAGCAGCCGCGCTGTGGGGATAAATATAATCTAATAACACAGTGGCTTTTACAGTCATTCAAATGAAACCAATTAAAAAGCCTGCGTCTGCGCAGACCGCGTCACCTGAGTGTGAGTTTACACGAGGTTTAGATCCGACTGCTCTGAGAGATCTGTCTCTCTTTCAGGGACTGAGAGATTGAGGAGTCATTTAATAAGGTTGTTGGACCTTGAAAAGGAGATATGTTGCGTCTATAAGCAATGGCGCAAATCCCTCCAGCGGGAGTTATTCTTTATATCAGTGTCAGTGTTTCTGAACTCACTGAAACGCCTCCATTGTAGTCTTGAGTTTCTTCGGGGAACGAACACGTTCTTAAAAACATTTAGATAATTAACATACCGAATAAAGGGGCGGGGCCTGGTTGAGTGAGTTAGTAGTGTGTTAAAACCAAGCGGAAACCTTCCTCTCTCTTGAAACCAACATAGAAGTGACTTAAACTGCAATTCATCGACTGGCCACTAGAGACCGGCTCCAAAAGAGAGTCAATCCCATAGACCCCCATGTTAAAAAGCCCAACTTTACAGCAGAAAAAAACATGTTTACAGTCTGGTGCAAAAAGTAGTTTTGGTCTATATAGCTAATTTTGCCCTTCATGACAACTGTGAGGGAGGTGAATTTTTTTATAACTCATCCATTTAAATTATATTAAGCCTTAAAGTTCTGCATAATTAAGGGCGTGGCCACTTGAGTGACAGGTGGATTGCGCTGATGTCACTACTAGCCGTTTGTCTGCTGTGTGTTAGCGTCACGTCACCTCAGCTAATTCGCCTCGCTGCACATTTTCGTTTATCCGGGAGTGACGCTCGGCCAAGATGGCGACGGCCGGCTCCGCCCACTTTGGGCTTCAGAAATGCTCTTCAGAAACACTACGGGTGATGTCACACACACTACGAACTTTTTTGTGCAGTCTATGGTTGAAACTGGTGGTTATGGTAAGGGGCGGGACATTTCCCAAACACACTCGAAGCGCTCGTCCAATCACAACACACTGATCCAGCCGACCAATCAGAGCACAGTGTGCTTTTCAGGAGGAGGGGCTTCATAGAGACAGGAAGTGAACAGAGCGTTACTGACAGACTGGGAAGAGAGGAGCCGCAACAATGGAGGATATGAGGAAAATAATCAACATTACAGCAGGAAAACCTGTTCTAGTAGAGACTGAAAACAACATCAAGACTTAAGACTAAAAGGGCATAATAAGTCCTCTTTAAGGCAGAGGCGTGTGTTTAAAAAAAAGCAATTTCTTACATGTTAATTGGAGATTTTGTCCTAACAAGTCACGATTAGTGTCTGTAAATTTGTCAGTGCCTTCTGCGATATCCTACTCATTGTTCCAATCCAATTTTCACATTCAGTGTGGACAAATTGTTTGCTGCTCATACCACTAAAAGAAAACTGCATTTTTAGAAACAAGTATATGAATTATTTTATGTATGAATGAATTTTCCAATAACGGACGTCCCTGTTAGTGCCCAAAGGGAGGTCTTGTCAGATTTAGCACACTTCTGAGGACATATGTGTCCCTGAAGTGTAACGGAGTAAACACAAACATGTGAGTGTAATGGTTTGTGTTGCTTAAATTAATGCAGACTGCGTCTTGTGAGAAACTTTATATTGTCTTGAACCCTCAGAGGTGTTTAAGCATGTTTGTGTGAGTTGATATTTGCACGAGTCCCCTCGAGAGCTTGTGTTGACAGCTATTCAATGCTTTGTAAATCCCCGACGAAAGATCGTGCAGTGTTTCACAATTACATGTTCTGAACTGGTTGTGCTTTTAAAACATAAATAAATAAATAAATACTGAGCCTGAATGCTTTTCATGGCGTTCAGATCCATCTTTTAATCCGCATTTGTCCACCGATGCATATAGAAAACAACCAGTGTCACCTGTTTTGTGAACTAGTGATTCAAATGAGTCGGTTATATATGTAATGAATCTTAAGAATTATTCCTTAACGTCTGAATCAATCTAATGACTCACTCACTGAATCAGAACAAAAGAATCATAGGTAGAATCGTTAAGGAGAATCACATTACATTCCTCATTTCCCATTCTTAGTTATTGTCATTTGTTTTGTGAACAAGTGATTCAAATGAGTCGGTTGTATTGTAAGGAATCTAAAGAATTACTCCTAAATGTCTGAATCAATCTAATGACTCACTCACTGAATCAGAACAAAAGAATCATAAGGAGAATCACATTACATTCCTCATTTCCAATTCCTAGTTATTGTCATTTGTTTTGTGAACAAGTGATTCAAATGAGTCGGTTATTTTGTAATGAATCTAAAGAATCATTCCTAAACATCTGAATCAATCTAATGACTCACTCACTGAATCAGAACAAAAGAATCATAAGGAGAATCACATTACATTCCTCATTTCCAATTCCTAGTTATTGTCATTTGTTTTGTGAACAAGTGATTCAAATGAGTCGGTTATTTTGTAATGAATCTAAAGAATTATTCCTAAACATCTGAATCAATCTAATGACTCATTCACAGAATCAAAACAAAAGAATCATAAGGAGAATCACATTACATTACTCATTTCCCATTCCTAGTTATTGTCATTTGTTTTGTGAACAAGTGATTCAAATGAGTCGGTTATTTTGAAATGAATCTAAAGAATTATTCCTAAACGTCTGAATCAATCTAATGACTCACTCACTGAATCAGAACAAAAGAATCATAAGGAGAATCACATTACATTCCTCATTTCCAATTCCTAGTTATTGTCATTTGTTTTGTGAACAAGTGATTCAAATGAGTCGGTTATTTTGTAATGAATCTAAAGAATTATTCCTAAACGTCTGAATCAATCTAATGACTCACTCACTGAATCAGAACAAAAGAATCATTAGTGGAATCATTAAGGAGAATCGCATTACATTCCTCATTTCCCATCTCTAGCCTTTATATTTCACACACTGATTCACATGCCCATTTTATCACTCAATTAAAACTGCCCTCGTGACTTTCCTCTTGAGGAGCAGCTCTTATGCTGAGGTGAAGAAGTCAACGCTGCGCCCGGAATAATTTAATTGAAATATTCTCATCCTTAACCACAATTGTAACTTCAGAGGTCATTTAGTTTTTCCCACCCGATGTGTATATAATAACCAGCCAGAGTTTGTGTTGCATTAATAGAGTAGTTATATCAGCATGTTATAATGCTTGCACTGCTCTCATCTTATATCTTAATTAAATTAGATTTAATGTAATTGTTAAATGTACAAGTACAAAGATAATGAAATCCAGTTAGCATCTAACTAAAAGTGCAAATAGCATATGTTTATGAATGTTAGAATATTATTAAATTGTTCAACTCTGAAATAACACAAATTGAAGTCTGGGACAGGGTTATTACATGAAACTAAAACTAATAACATTCTTAAAACGGCATTTTCTTTCTTTTAACTTAATTTTTTTTTTCAGCTAGTTTTGCAAGGCAAAATTTCTCATTCTAATTACAGTGTTAAAATAAATAAAAATAAAAATGAAATAAAAATGAATAGAGAAAAAATACAAAAACACATGACAAAAAAAAAAAAAACTTGAAAAAGCAAAATATAAAAATTAAAATCAATTAAAATTATTAATAAACACTGTAATAATTTCTTAATCATATTAAAATAACTCTGGCCTGGAAATTATGTAATGATCAAAATATGTGATTCAAATGAAAACGTTATATTTGAGTACAAAGGCAATGAAATGCAGTTAGCATCTAACCAAGCATATGTTTATAAATATGCATGTATATATAAAATATCATTATAGTGCAAGATTTGAGGTCGATGCTTTGCGCCCTAGAATTTATTTATTTATTTTATTAGTTTATTTGTCAGGGACCATGCACAGTTCAAGCCCTGTACCAGAGTTAGCTATACGGCTAATTTGCATCTGTGGCAAGGAAGATGAAAGGACAATATAGACAAAAATTACTCCCATATAAACCAAAATACAAATATACATTCCATGTTAAAAAAAGGTCAATGATCACATAGTTAAATCGCCTTCAGCCAAGTCTTTAAGGATGCATGCAAGGATGATATTTAAGGATAATTCAATGCAACATTAGCACAAATAACATGAATAGCTTTAGAATTAAACAGTTTTTGCTAAGACTTAGACTTCTATATGTAAATTGGCTTTTTGTTAATCTCTAACCTGTGTCATAGTTCATATTCAGGTCAAGTGGCTGATTATGAAATAGGTGTTGATATGTAAATGTGGGCCGTCATATGCAAATTAGCTTTATGCTGATGTTCGGGATAGATTTTGTGTTTTGTGTGAATATCACACATTCTGCTAATATCAATGTTTTTATGTGAAAAGAACAAGAAACATCCTTTTTTTTTTTTCATTGTTCCATCATGTTGCCCAAGCGGCTCGCTAGGAAAAACAATTGTCTTGTTTTCAGGAACATTTGTGGGTTAATGAGGTGACTTTGGACTTCATTAGCATTTTCCATGTCACAACAGTGGCGCCGTGTTCAGTTCAGGGCATCACCATGGCAACATCTGCTCTGAGTCAGGTTATGGGATGTAGTGTAATGTTTAAAACTCAGTGTTTGATGGTTTGACCTTAGTAAACAATCAGCACTGTTGCCCTTGAGCGAGACCTTTAACCTTGGTACAAACCTCTGTAATCACATCACATGATGTTTTATGACGGCATTACGTGGACATGTGGTGATAAATACGAGATGCTTCACCAAATATTAGTCTGAAGTTTGAATTTCGATTTCGATTTTGGCTCCCAACTAGGGATGTACCGATACCATTTTTTCAGAACCGATCCGATACCAAAAATTCTGTGTATCGACCGATACCGATCCGATACCAGTTTAATCAAGTAGAATTTCTCTGTGTGTCGAACTGATAATCACTCTTTTGTGTTTTTAAAGGGATAGTTCACTTTGAAATTAATTTTTGGTGTGTTTTAGCTTACCTCAAGGGCATCCAAGATGTAGGTGTCTTTGTTTCCGCAGGAGTTTCAATTTTGATATTTTTAGGTCAAACCGTTCTTGTCTGTCAGTCATATAATGCAGGTCTATGGTCACCACCTCAAAGAGCATCACAGAGAAGTCCAAATTAAACATGATTTAATGACACACATTGACATAAAGTCACACATTGATGGCCTAAGACACGAAACGAGCGGTTTGTGAGAGAAAACGAACAGTATTTATATCGTTTTTACCTCTTGTAACCACAGCCACAAAGCGCCCGCACCCTCAGATCACTTGGATGTGGTTGTGGTTACAAGAGGTAAAAACGATATAAATACTGTTCGTTTTCTCACACAAACCGCTCGTTTCGTGTCTTAGGCCATCAATGTGTGACTTTATGTCAATGTGTGTCATTAAATCATGTTTAATTTGGACTTCTCTGTGATGCTCTTTGAGGTGGTGACCATAGACCTGCATTATATGACTGACAGACAAGAACGGTTTGACCTAAAAATATCAAAATTGAAACTCCTGCGGAAACAAAGACACCTGCATCTTGGATGCCCTTGAGGTAAGCTAAAACATACCAAAAATTAATTTCAAAGTGAACTATCCCTTTAAACACAATCTACTTAATACAGACGTTACAAAGAAAAACAACAAATCCAAAAAATATCTTATCATAATCTATGACAAAAATGCTATTATAAACTACATTAGTGGATAATTCAGCAGTAAAATTTACTCTAGAAAATTCACGAGTGCATTTAGTGAAAAAAAAAACATTTAGTGGAGAATAATTAAGAGACAATTTTACTAATAAATTTGATAAAACGTTACACATTGCTCTTTGTGTTGAAAAATACATTCATGAAAACAAGATTAAAAAAAACCAGAAAGGCTATTAACAAGAAAGGCTATTAATAATTAGGGTTGGGCATCGAGAACCGGTTCCAACTTGGAACCGTTTAAAAAATAACGACGCCATTGGAATTGTTTAGAAAATTTGTTTTCGATTCCGATCATCGGTTCCAAACGCGCAAGTTTTGGTCCATAGTGGCCACCGGATTTCTGGAAGTGCGCACGTTTGCACGGGCATGCATAATGGTGCGGTTGTGGAGCAGCACTGTTGTTACTGTGCCCTGAATTGGCGCTAATTTGAAAACGAAACAATTTTTTTTTTACATCGCTTATAAAAAGCTGGTGCGGCAGTGTGCACTTCACTTTTAAATTAGCGTAAATTCATCCTTAGCAGGGAGTTTGATTGACATGCTGACCAATCTAAATCCACCATTTGTGTCCAACAGAGCAGTCAGGAGAGTTAGTAGATTAGCGTCGTGGATTTGAGGCAATCTTTCACCACACATCAATGAGCCACAAAACGGTAGGCCTATTGTTTAATTTTCTTTGACTGACCAAATTTTAAAGTTGAGACTTTGTTTCATATTAAATATTACCTGCTCAGTCCTGTCTGTCAGCGCGCTGTCAGTGTCCTCTATTGTTCACTGGTTGAATCCGAAATCGCCCTCTAAACCCTCATTCACTAAATTAGGCCTATTCCCTATAGTCCACTAATACTGTTCACTAAGTGAATGAGAGAATGAAAACGAGCGTTCATAAGCTGTACACACAAAACAGACATTTTGGCATAATTTGTGTGTGTTATGGTTTCAAGCCCGAAAGTGAAATCGATACTGACGCGCGTCTTTTCTGTGGGTCGTGTGTGTGTGTGTGTGTGTGTGTAATATAGGCAGGCAGGACTTAACGGATACTGCGTAATTGCGTTAAATATTTAAATACAAAACTAAAACTCATTGAATCAAAATAAAATGTTCCTCTGTGAAATGAGCCTGTGACGTGTTTTGACTCCATCCCTCAAAGAATCGGAATCGAGAATCGAAAAGAACCGAAATCGAAAGGAAGAATCGGAATCGGAATCAGAATCAGAATCGTTCAAATCAAAACGATGCCCAACCCTATTAATAATCTTTCATTGCGCAAAAGCATTATGATATGAAAGGCTCCAATACAGTGCGGCACAAATGCGCAGGATGATGCGCTTGAAGCAACATGAGCCACAGCGCGTCGAGTCCGTGTTGAAAAGCTCAAAGCACTAAGGAAAGACATATTGATGCGTAGTGTATTATACAATATCTATCTTGCAATAGTTTATTCAGCCTTTTCTTTTAACAGGTTTAAATTTCAGTTACTGTGCGCATGAAAAACAATCATAGCTCTCTACTCGACTGTTGTGAATGTGATCTTAACAGACACCCGGGAGAAAGTAACATGATTAAGGTACAGCAATACAGTCCAGCAAGATAAAGTTGTTTTATGCGAAATCGTAGACCTGTATCTACAGATCAAGTATAATAATATTAACACTGAATAATCTTGGAGAGTGTCGTGTTGACTGGAGTATCCGAACGTGACGTGCTGTTCGACGCTGAGTCTGTGAACTTGAATTAAACAACTTAAATATTAATTTCTACCTCACATTAGACTGTAGAATTGCTTCTGAACACTTATAATATAGTGCACGAAAACTTTATGGTGCTTTATAATGTTTTTGTGGAGCTTAACAATGTATTCGTACAATATCGGATTTGAAGAATGGCAGTATCGGAGCCAACGATCACCAAAATAGTACAATCGAGTAAAAACGATTATTTTTCCATGTTCTGTTTTAATAATAATAAAAATAATACATTTCATTTTTATAGCGCTTTTCTAGACACTCAAAGACGCTTTACAGTTATTGGTTTACATCAATAAAACAAACAAACAAGGTATATAGACAGGGTTACATAACTAGCACAAGAAAGAAAAAAACACTACGGGGGAATATCACGCACCTGCGGGAATTATTAAAATACTTATTGAAGTATTATCTGTTATATTATTTATTTTAATAGTTAAAGTACAATAAATGTTCAAATTTAGATTTTTTTTTGTAAGAATTGTTGAAAGGTGTCTTTTTAATAAATGCAACACGTTCCCAAAGTCACGTGTTACATGATCGTGATTTCAATACTGACCAAAATAATCGTGATTATGATTTTTTTCCATAATCGAGCAGCCCTAGTCTGAAGTCCTTGACTACACGTCTCCATGATGGGCTTCAGTGACTGACTCTCGTTTGTGCCTCTGATTTCGTTGCGAGCGACTCGTTGACCTTGATGTCAAGAGGGAGATTTGAAGCTCAGGAAGATTATCATCTATTTGACCAACATAAACATCTCCTTGTTGCTTCAGTGGATAAAAGAACATCTTACGGGTGTGGAACGACATGAGGGTGAGTAAATGAGAAGAAATAAATGTGTAATAATTTTTTTAAATAATTTTTTTATTGCTCTTCTGCTCACCCAAGGCTGCATTTATTTGATCAAAAATACAGGAAAAATTTTGAAATATTATTACAGTGTAAATCATCAGTTTTCTATGTGATTATACAGTAAAGTGTAATTTATTCCTGTGATCAAAGCTGAATGTTCAGCATCATTACTCCAGTCTTCAGTGTCACATGATCCTTCAGAAATCAGGATAATATGATGATTTGCTGCTCAAGAAACATTTATGATTATTATCAGTGTTGAAAACAGTTTTGCTGCTTCATATTTTGGAGGAATAGGATGTTAAAAAGATCTTTATAAATATAAAACAGTACTACTTTTTACAAATACTACTACTAATAATAATAATCATCAATAATAATAAAATTAAAAATAGCTTAATATTATCAGTGTTGAAAACAGTTGTGCTGATTCATATTTTGGTAGAAACTGTGATACGCTACCATTAAAAAGTTTGGGGTAGGTGATATTTAAAAAAATAAAAAAATAATTATTAATACTAATTCATAAAAGGTGCATTAAATTGATCAAAAGTGACAGTAAATACATTTAAAATGTTACAAAAGATTTCTGTTTCAAGTAAATGCTGTTCTTTTGAACTTTCTATTCATCAAATAATCTTAAATAATAAGAAGTATCACGATTTCCACAAAAATATGAAGCAGCACAACTGTTTTCAACATTGATAATAATCAGAAATGTTTTCTAAATCTAAAAACTAAAACTTCAGAAATGTTTTCTAAATCTAAAAACTAAAACTATGTAGATGTTAAAAACTAATAAGAATGACAAAACAACAGTTACTAATATAAAAATGAAATATAGTATACATACATTATACTACAATAGAACTATTATGTTTCTGCTTTATGACAAAATAAAAATTATTATTATTAATTCTAAAGGCCTGTTCATGTTATTTGTGTTAATAGTGTATAATATTTCACACGATATATACTATATTTTTTCTGTATGTTTTTATTTAAAGCATAATAGAGCATAAAAGACAAAAGAAACAACATAATTATTCACAAGTTTTGACCGGTAGTGTATTTTGTTGTTGTTGTTGCAAAAGTTCAGAATATTTTTGCAGTTTGGGTTTGCTTTCAATAAATGCTGATTTTGAACTAGAGAGGAAGTTTTGAGAAATGAAGTTACGAAATAGTACAACAAACTCTTCATTGTAAATCTGTTTCCCCCATGACACGAGGCGTTAAGCAATAGTGAAGATCCAGGATGAGAGTGTCAGTATTTCAGTCAACAGCCAGAGGAACATTGACTGCTCTCCAGTGTGTGTGTGTGTGTGTGTGTGTGTGTGTGTGTGTGTGTGAGGCCGAGGTCGGGGTCGAGGGATTGCTCTGCGAGACATAATTAAATCAACAATGAAAGATTTGCAGGGAGCAGCCCTTTAAAATTAAATTTTCTTCTTCAAGACTTTCCGCAGCAGGGAAGATCCCAGATAGACACGCAGAGATGTGGGTTAACCAGAGGTTAGCACTGGGAAATGCTCTTGTTTAACCCACAACACACAGCCTTGTTCAGATGAACTGACGGACAAGTACGGCTGCACGCCTACACACTCGTAGAGAGTGTGTGTGGTCACTTCTTTCGTAACTTTAAAGTGTGTATTACTTCAGTTTAATGTCTCTGTTAAGTGTTGAGTTATGCTGGCAGTCAAAGGTTTAAACACATACTTACTCTTTATTATGGCTAATTTCCACATATTATTATAATATATTATAACTCTGAAATAACACAAATGGAAGTCTGAGACAGGGTTATTAAAGTTAAGTAAAACCAGACACTAATAACATTTTTAAAAATGCATTAACTGATTTTTTTTTTTTTATAGAGAATATTAATAGAGATATTTTTAAAAAAACAACATTTTTTTCAAAATGACATTACAAAATTAGTTTAAATTGAAAAAGCAAAATATAAAAATTAAAAGCAATTAACATCAATAAAAACGGTAATATCTCAATTATATTAAAATAACTGGTTTGGGAATGATCTAGTGATCAAAAAATATGTGAGCAAAATGAAAACGTTTTTATATTTGAGCTTCTGCTTTTGTCTTGATTGCAATTTCCAGATTTTTTTTTTATGGCACAGTTTGTCTGTGGAATTGATTTCAAGCATTTAAGCTGAAGATTTTAGATCAAAAGATTTTTTTTTTGATGTGTCTAAACGTTGGCGTATGTTTTTGGAGCATTAACGAGATTCTAACGTGAGGCCACATTATCCTAAAATTAAAAGTCAACGCACACTAACAGCCGGAAGAGAGATGACCGATTAAAGCTGCTTATTATTATCAAATGTCAAGACTGAACACAATGCAAAACCACACAGTCTTTTTGGCCCGAAATATGCTTTGTAAGATGTTTCTAGCTATGCATAATTTCATGCATCATTCTGATACAGTGTGTGCTCATTTCATGATCTAATGCATTCTTAACATTGCCCATTGCATAAACTTTTTGGTAACACTTTACAATGTTTAATTTGATAACATTAGTTTTAACATGAACTAAAAAATTTGCAATACTACTACAGCATTTATTAAGCTTATTCAGGATTTATACATTCTTTAAATAATGCATTGCGCATTTTTAGTTCATGTTAGCTAATGCATTAATTACCAAAGTGTTACCAACTTTTTAACTTTTTTCTATTGTCACTTTTCTCTGTCAGCAACAGTTTGGAAGAGCTGAGTAAGTCAAAGTTAGTTAAACTGTCCCTGAATAATTACACATCTGGTTATTATTTATAATGTTCCTGTACAAATGTTATTATAGTACTTAATATTTTGATTCAACTAAAAATATTAAATAAAAGCTTTCATGTTCATTGTAGTTTAGAGTTTAGTCATTTTGTGATGTGCTTTTGTCATTTTATTCATTTTTTAAATATTTTTATTTCAGTTTTTATTTATTTCAAGTTAATCATTTTAGTGCTTCAAATTAAAATGTATTTATTTTTTTGCCAAGGCAACATTCCTACAATTTTCACATTTTATTTTAGTTTTCGTTAGCGAAACTATTTTAGTTTCCCCTTATTTTATTCCCTGTTCTTGCCAAGTACTTGCATTTGTGTACTTGCCTTCATTTCCTGTCCAAAATACATGTATTATTGGTGCAAAATTAATAAAACATTAAATATTTATAGAAATAACTTAACATTTTCATTAATTAAAAACCTAAACTCGACCGAAACGCAGAATTTTATATATATATAAAAAAACATATTACCTGTTCAACACTTTGACAGGTTTCCTCGGACATCAGATCTGTCCAAAATACATGGATTATTGGTGTAAAATTAATAAAACATTAAATATTTTTAGTAATAACTTAACATTTTCATTCATTAAAAACCCAAACTCGACCTAAACCCATAATTATCCACCCAAAAAAAAACCCAACTCCTATTTAACTGTCCCAAATTTCATCTTTTTGACGTGTTTCCTCGGACCTCAGATCTGTAGTTCTGGGTCGGACTGCTAGAAAACACTTTGAGAATACAAAATACAAAATATTTTGAGCTCTGAGTTATAAGCACTAGATGTAATTCAGTTTGTAAATGATTCTTGGAGACTGAGGACGCCGGGCCGGAACACAGTGCTAAAATACAGATAACACAACGACACGCGCTCTCATGCACACAGAAGCAGCTAATACTTCACTTCCTCTGAATTAATCAACTAGACAACAGTATCCATCAGTATGCAGGGAGCACGCGGTGACCAGCAAACAAAACCAGGGATCCCTGAGCCGTGTTGCGTTTCTGTGGGTGGATTAATCCTGCGGGATTCAGGTGCCGGAGCGTTCTGTGTGTGTCTGATAACTCTCGCTATTGTCCGGTCTCACACACTGTGACGACTCCAATCTTCCTGGAGAACACCGAACGTCTGCGGCCGCTTTAATATAAGCACAAACTCTTTAGGGTCCGGCGTATCTGTTGTGCGCCGATGCATGTCATAGTGTGTGTGTGTTTTAGTGTGTGAATCTCTCTCTGGTCTTGTGTGAAAGTTTACGGCTATGCCTTTTGAAAAAGTGAAATTCTCATTTTGGTATGAAAAGCTGATCTCACTGTATCACCAAGACAGCAACTTTCCTGATGAAAGTTTCCACCTCGTTCAGCACTTTTTCTGCGGTGCGCTGATAGATTAAAGCCAGTCGAGAAACACAGACAGACCCGTTCGAGAGATAGGTGGGTGTTTAGGTACAATGCAACCAGAAATATCTGGACACTTGCAGGGATTCTTCAACCTAAAATGACACTCTGTCATCATTTACTGCAAGACTTACTTTCTTCTGAATGCACAGTGTGGCTTTTTGCATATTGGGAACTGGGATTTAAAAAATACAATTGAAAGCACCATATATGATTCAAAAGCCTTGAGAACGTCGTATGAAGAAGTCATCACTTAATTAAAATCTCTATTCAAATCCCATTTACACTCACATTTGGGTCAAATTTGGTGCTTGAGCCATGTTTGATGTCATGATCATTGGTGTCCATCTTTGCTACGGCAGAATGGAAAATGACCAGGAAAACGGGCAATTCCTCTCAAAAAACTAATATGTCTGTTTTAATTTGTACTGTGTGTAATCTTTTGCGCTGTAAATATACACCTTTTATATACTTACTTGCTCTGACTGGTCCATCATTACGTTTGCCATTTGATGTTGGGCAATGCTGTGGTCGCGCCAGCGCGCGCTTACCTACATTAAGTATGAAATAACAAAATTTTGGTCAGCAGGAAAAATGGTTCGGTTTGTATTTGCGTTCCGACTACCGAACCGAAAGCCTCGTACCGAACGGTTCAATACGAATACGTGTATCGTTACACCCCTAATATATATATATTTATATAAGTTTGGAGATTCATAAGTGAGATTTTTTGATGTTTTCTAAAGAAGTCTCTTCTGCTCACCAAGGCAGCATTTTTTCATTAAAAATCCAGTCGAAAAACACTAATATTGTAAAATATTATTACAGTTTAAAAAACTGTTTGTGTGTGAATATCTTGTAAACTGTCATTTATTTATTCCTCTGACGAAAGCTGAATGTTCATCATCATTACTCCAGTCTTCAGTGTCACATGATCCTTCACAAATCAGGATAATATGATGATCTGATGCTCAAGAAACATTTATGATTGTTATCAATGTTGAAAACAGTGGTGCTGCTCAATATTTTTGTGAAAACTGATAAGAAAAATATAAAGTTCAAAAGAACAGCGTTGATTTGAAAAAAAAATATTTTGTAACATTATAAATGTCTTTTACTGTCACTTTTGATCAATTTAACGATTCCTTGCTGAATAAAAGTTTTTTTTTTTTTTTAATCCTACTTAACCCAAATGTTAATGTTTCACAGTTTACACAAAAACATATAGCAACAAAATGAGTTTTTTTAACAATAATCAGAAATGTTTGTTGAGCAGCAAATCAGCATATTAGAATGACTTCTAATCTAATTTAAAATGAAACATTTTAATGATAGATAATGTTGTTTTCTGTCCTCCTTTAGAGCTCGACAGCATCTTTCTCCATTATGAATGAGCGCTCTGCATTACCGTGGCCTTTTCAATACGGGCTGGAGTGTGAGTATGACAACATTTTCATTACTAAGTGTCTTATGAGTCTAAATATCTGCGTATGTGGAGGTCTCAGGTATGTTACCTGTCTCAGGTGATTAGACGAGAGTCAGACGCCAGCTTTCCTCGTCTCTCTCTCTCTCAGACTTATTCGTTCGCTCTCGCCAGACTCTGGCAGGATAATAGCAGCCACAAATCATCCCGTAGGCTTCACTGGGCCGGAAATTGATGTTCTTTCATTTCAAAACAATGGAGAGCCTTATGAGAGGCCTGATGATGTCATAACTCCAGTGGCTGACAGGTTTGGGGGGGCGCTGGGACAGCTCAATCAATCCCAGCATGCACTGGGGCTGCCATCAGAACGCAGAGCAGACATTCTCAATCAAACGCCACTGTCGAAGCGTTGTCTCTCACACACACACACACACACGTGGCTGTAACGTGGTGATGTAAAACCGCTTCAGGTCTGTAAAGTCTGTTGACGAGTGTTATAAATCTTTAAAGTTTCTGAGAGGAGCGTGTGATTTATCGCATCGGGCCCTTATTATAACTGATGTTGACAATCATTTCAAGTCAGCAAGACATCTAAATTGACCCTATTTACTTTCCTGGACTTAATGAACACTTTAAAAGTGCACGTTAAAAAAAAAGAAAAAAAAAAGTAATGTTTGTCTTGATTATCGTTCATTGGGATTCATTCATAATCGTTCATAATCAACCAGGAGTCAAATAACAATTTAGGTGACCAAGTCACATTTCACTCTAAATTTATATGATATTATATAATTTTTCATAAAGAAAATGAAACCTATTTTCTATTGTAAGTTTATTTTAATGACATTCAAGCTCATACCTCCCAAATTCTCATTAATGCAATGCATTCGACATTTTACTTTTTACAGGAGATCATTATTCTTAATGGTGACAGTATTTAAATTTTTTTTTTTTTTTTTTTAAGTATAAATAATAAGTAAAAGCAGTACAGAAAATACTGCCATGATGTAGAAATCAGGGTTATTATCATTGATTAAAACTGAAATAAAAATAAATTAAACCTAAATACAGTATTTTTTATAAAAAAGAACTAATAAAATGACAAAAACTTACTAAATGTAAACTAACATGAAAAAAAAAAAGCTAATTCAAAACTAAAATATCACTAGTATAAATATTAGCAATTTAATTTAAATAACTTTTAATTTTGCATTTAAGTTTTTTTCCCCTAATTGTTTAATTGCAAAAAAAAAAAAAAAAAAAATTTATTTTTAACCGGACATGTTTTAAGCATTTAATCAGAAGTTTTAGTTTTAAGTAGATGTTCATTTCTCTTCCAGTCAGTTCCTGGATAAAGTCCTGCCCTAAATATTAATGTCATTGAATATCCAGTATGATTGTGATATACGTCACAGTTAAAATATTTTTATTAAAATTTTTATTAAAAATTATATATAATTCATGTTGAACAAGAAACAAATTGTACAGTTAAAATTTTAATCAGGCTTTTAAAGTCTCTCAGCGGGACAGATTTTGTGGGGTAATTACGGCACATATGTGACCCTGGATCACAAAACCAGTCAATTAAATTGAGATTTATACATAATCCGAAAGCTGAATAAATACATTTTTAGGATAGGACAGTATTTGGTCGAGATGCAACTATTTGAAAATCTTGAGGGTGCAAAAAAATCAAAACATTGAGAAAATCGCCTTGAAAGTTGTACATTTATGTTCGTGATTTTGCTGCATCCACTCACAAAAATATATTTTTTATACATTTACGGTAGGAAATATCTTCATGGAACATGATGTTTACTTAATATCCTATTGATTTTTTGCCATAAAAGAATAATAATGCGATAATTTTGACCCATACAATGCAACCGCTTTTAAAGTCTCTCAGCGGGACAGATTTTGTGGGGTAATTACGGCACATATGTGACCCTGGATCACAAAACCAATCAATAAAATTCAGATTTATACATAATCCTGCATAAATACATTTTTAGGATAGGACAGTATTTGGTCGAGATGCAACTATTTGAAAATCTTGAGGGTGCAAAAAAATCAAAACATTGAGAAAATCGCCTTGAAAGTTGTACATTTATGTTTGTGATTTTGCTGCATCCACTCACAAAAATATATTTTTTATACATTTACGGTAGGAAATATCTTCATGGAACATGATGTTTACTTAATATCCTATTGATTTTTTGCCATAAAAGAATAATAATGCGATAATTTTGACCCATACAATGCAACCGCTTTTAAAGTCTCTCAGCGGGACAGATTTTGTGGGGTAATTACGGCACATATGTGACCCTGGATCATAAAACCAATCAATAAAATTCAGATTTATACATAATCCTGCATAAATAAATTTTTAGGATAGGACAGTATTTGGTCGAGATGCAACTATTTGAAAATCTTGAGGGTGCAAAAAAATCAAAACATTGAGAAAATCGCCTTGAAAGTTGTACATTTATGTTCGTGATTTTGCTGCATCCACTCACAAAAATATATTTTTTATACATTCACGGTAGGAAATATCTTCATGGAACATGATGTTTACTTAATATCCTATTGATTTTTTGCCATAAAAGAATAATAATGCGATAATTTTGACCCATACAATGCAACCGTGCAACAACCGTGCGACATGTGACTGGTTTTGTGGTTGAGGGTCACTTTAAGGCATGTGATTCGAGGCTGACGCTCTTGGCAGAGGTGCCGTATACCGTCTCGCTCTCCAGGGTAAAATCACAACGATGAAGCCCTCCTGACCACTAACGCGGCAGAAAACACTTCAAAGCCACCGGACACGTGTGACCGATGGCCCTTCCCTGCCTGTCAGAGATGAGAAGGGGAAAAGATCTCACACATACTCAAAAACACACTTCCAGAGCATCCGTCGCGTTCCCGATCACTCTGCTGTCAGGATTATGGTTATGGTTGGGTGACTGTTGAGTGATGGTGGAGTGTGAACAGACGGTAACGAAGGAAAACCGCCAACACACACACACACACACACACACAGTCACCACTCAAAATCGATGCCAAATCTGAGATACACAAACAAGGTCATCATGGCAGAATAGTGCATACTATTTCTGTAGTATGGACACAGTATGCATAGAATATGTAGATGACCTCAAGGCTGTCAAAAACACACACTTGCATGCATCCGAGTTCATACGTCCACAGACACACACATGCAGAACTGCGTTCCAGTGCATGTCAGATCTCAGACACACTAAGAGAAAAGAAAGCCTCTTAAAACTGCAGTTATTTCTATAGTTTCATAATTAAATGTTTTGACAGGTTCTGTGCTCTGAAGTGCAGTGAGCTTCTGAAATATCCAATTATCTATGATTTTTAAATATGCAGTTCCTTTTTTTCTCCGATACTCTTATACAGATTTCATAGGAAAACTGTAGTAAATGGAGAAAAGGATTTATGCATGTATATTTTTGTTGTTGCTGCATTGCTAGATTTAATTACAATTAAGGAATATTCCCAATACTGTAATGCATCCAAATGTTTTATTTTGGTAATTCTAGTTATTGTAATACATTATTTTCTTTACTACAGCACAAATATTTTATATTAGCATACATTATCATTTAAATAAGCATAAATTAACTACTGTGAAATAATACTAGTGTGATTAAAATGTTGTAATTAGATATATTTTCTTTCGTATTGAAATACTTTGTGGGTTCCTGTGTTCTTTTAGTAGCTTTTATTTGTATATTTTTTTAGTTTTCATGTTCATTTTAGTTATATTTTTAATCATATGGTTATGTGCTTTTGTCTTCTTTTTTTAGATTTAGTATTAATTTATTTTTATTCAAGTTTTTGTTTTTAATAATGTTAGTGCTTCAACTTTTTCTTCACCATTTTTAATGTCCATATTTAAACTAATAATTAGATTTTGTTTTATCTCAGATTTATTTCAATTAACAGAAATGTTTTAATAGTTTTTGTTTTAGTTAACAATAATAATAAGTTCTCCTGATTGTTTAAAGTGAATCTGAAATCATACATTTTATACGCTGATAATGACCCGGTTCTGATTCAGTACAGATGCGCTGAAAAACGCCGTCCAAATAACAAGGCCGTTTTCCCACAAGCTCCAGACTGGAAGTGGTGCTTTCCAGGCCCAGGGCGATGTTCTGCTGTCTGGAAGTGTAAATGCCAGGACCGGTTCTGAGTGTGACAGCGCCGGGACTCTCACTCAAACCCGGTTCTCTGGACTGAGCCGGTAATCAGAACAGGCAGGTTCTGTTGTGTGGAAAAATGTGTCTCTTCTGAATCTGTGTTGGTTTTTAAGAGCCTCTCATCCACTGCAGTATTAGAGCGTTCACTGTTTGACCTGATATAATAACAGCAGAACGGATCAAATCTACTGATAAATCATAAACCCATTATGTTCTGTCCTGAATTCGCTGACGGAAACCACAGCAGAAGTTTTGTTAAAGAACACCAATTCTGCTTTTTCCACATCTTTCTTTAGTGTGTAATGTTGCTGTTTGAGGATGAAAACGTCCCTCCGGTGAGTTATTCTCTATAACAGTGTTTCTGAACTCCTGAAACGCCTCCACTGTAGTCTTGAGTTTCTTCCGGGAACGAACACGTCACAATATTCCTCATTATAATAATTAATATGCAGAATAAAGGGGCGGGGCCTGGTTGAGTCAGTAGTGTGTTAAACTGGTGGTTATGGTAAGGGGCGGGACATTTCCCAAACACACTCGAAGCGCTCGATCAATCACAACACACTGATCCAGCCGACCAATCAGAGCACAGTGTGCTTTTCAGAAGGAGGGGCTTCATAGAGACAGGAAGTGAACAGAGCGTTACTGACAGACTGGGAAGAGAGGAGCCGCAACAATGGAGAAAATTAGGAGAATAATCAACATTACAGCAGGAAAAACAGTTTTAGTAGAGCCTGAAAACAACATCAAGACTTTGTAAAAAGGCATATGGCCTCTTTAATGTCACAAACCATAATTTCAACAAGACTACAGTGTTTTCAGAAAGCCTTTTAGAAACGGTGCAGTGTTTTGCCGCTGTCTGTTTGTGATGTAAATTTCTAGCCATTTCTTTTTAATGCAATTTCTTTGGCTGAAGGCTTTAATTTCCCTTTCAGAGCAACACTAATGGTGTAATTACAAGACCCACAATAAGCCAGCACATACGAAGAACTTGAACGAAAACAGTGAAATCCCTTTAAAATTATTATTATTTTTTTTATATATACAAATAACAGATGTAATCTGGTGAGCAAAAACATTAAATCGAAATTGCAACGCTGAAGTGACATGCAAGCGCAGACCTTCAAACAAAACAAAATGTCTACAAAAGATGTTTGGTAAAACTACAAAAAGAAACGCTATCAAGTAATCTTTCATGAATCCGTTCCGTACGTGTACTCATCCAAAGAGATAAAAGCTTGAATTAGACGTAAAAACCAATCAAAACCACATAGCTGGGATATTTCATTAGAAGGAAGAAGAAAACACTCTCCAGTGCCTGAGAAACACGCACACCTGATACCATCAGAGCTTTTCAAAGTCCCTCGCTCAGCCGCGGATGTCTGTGATCTTGAACAGAGCGCTGATCTCTCAAAGTCACCGGAGTGAAACACAATTCAGAGGCCAATAACCCCGGGGACGAGCCTCTCGGGGGCTTTTAAGCGAGATGAACAAACCCTTCGTGCTCAGTCAGATTAGCTCTGTACTAAAGCATCGTCTTAAAGTGTTAGTTCACCCAAAAAATTAAATTACCCCATGATTTACACACCCTCAAGTCATCCTAAGTGTATATGACATTCTTCTTTCAGACGAATATAATCGGAGTTATATTAAAAAATGTCCTGGCTCTTCCAAGCTTTATAATGGCAGTGAATGGCAGTTTCTGTTTTGAAGTCCATAAAAGTGCATCTATCCATGATAAAAGTGCATCTATCCATCATAAAAGTGCATCTATCCATGATAAAAGTGTATCTATCCATGATAAAAGTGCATCTATCCATGATAAAAGTGCATCTATCCATGATAAAAGTGTATCTATCCATCATAAAAGTGCATCTATCCATCATAAAAGTGCATCTATCCATGATAAAAGTGTATCTATCCATGATAAAAGTGCATCTATCCATCATAAAAGTGCATCTATCCATGATAAAAGTGTATCTATCCATCATAAAAGTGCATCTATCCATGATAAAGTGCATCTATTCATGATCAAAGTGCATCTGTCCATCATAAAAGTGCATCTATCCATGATAAAAGTGCATCTATCTATGATAAAAGTGCATCTATCCCATGATAAAGTGCATCTATCCATGATAAAAGTGCATCTATCCATGATAAAAGTGCATCTATCCATGATAAAAGTGCATCTATCCATCATAAAAGTGCATCTATCCATGATAAAAGTGTATCTATCCATGATAAAAGTGCATCTATCCATGATAAAGTGCATCTATCCATGATAAAAGTGCATCTATCCATCATAAAAGTGCATCTATCCATGATAAAGTGCATCTATTCATGATCAAAGTGCATCTGTCCATCATAAAAGTGCATCTGTCCATCATAAAAGTGCATCTATCCATGATGAAAGTGCATCTATCTATGATAAAAGTGCATCTATCCCATGATAAAGTGCATCTATCCATGATAAAAGTGCATCTATCCATGATAAAAGTGCATCTATCCATGATAAAAGTGCATCTATCCATCATAAAAGTGCATATATCCATCAAAAGTGTGCTCCACACGGCTCTCCGGGGGTTAATAAAGGCCTTCTGAAGTGAATCGATGTTTGTATAAGAAAAATATTCATATTTAAAACTTTATCAACTAAAGCAACGTCTTAAGACCTCAAAGAACTGACGATTCGCACACCGTTTTACTTAAACTACAAAGATGAATAAATAAATACTGTTATGCTGCGTTCACACCGGACGCGAATGGCGCGTCAAATTCGCGCCTACCGCGTCTAGTTATACGCTTGTACACTTTGAATACATTCGCGCGTCAAATTCGAAATCTGTTGGCGGCCATCTTTTTTATGTTGGTCGAGCATTTATCGAGAGAGTCACCGCTCTGTATTTGCTCTGAAAAGCAGAACAGCGGCGTAGGTATCATCGTCGTTGTATTTGGGTCCACCAGACCATTCGGAGGCGAACTCAGTTTGTCGAGTTTCACCATTTCCTTGCTCCAGGAGCAGCGCCTGGATGACGGCCGCTTCCAGCGGTACTTCCGCCTGTCCCGCGCCCAGTTTGATGACCTGTTGTCCCGCATCGGAGCGAGGATCACCCTCGCCCTCACCAACCTAATCTGTCAAATACATATAACAGACCGGACACCGTCGGGTCTAGAATAATTATGTACTATGGTTGTCTTTACATTAGAATAATAATGTTTCATATAATCTAGAAATGGAATAAAAAGCATTCAATACAAAATGAATATGTCTCATATATTTAAATCAAGTTTTTATGTGACAAAATATTTGCTTTGTTGCTGCATTAGAACAGAATATAATAGAATAGTCATTTTATTCCATTTTGTCATATTACAAAATAGCTAATGTATTGAGGCATCCAGCATCCAGATCACCACGTGACAGCAAGCAGGCTCCTGATTGGTTAACGCGGCGCGAATTGACGCAGAAGTTCAGATTTTTCAACTCGGGCGGCAGACGCGAATTCGCGTCAAACGCGTGAATGCACAAAATGCACCATTCGCGCGTAACGCGCCAGACGCGAATCGCGCCATTCGCGCGAACTTGACGCGCGAATGAGGCGTATTCGCGTCTACCGCGCCGCGCTCTACGCCTCATTCGCGCCCGCAGGAATTTTTTACGCGCGTAACGCGTCTTTGCATTGACTTAACATTGAAATCACTCGCGCCTGACGCGCCATTCGCGTCCGATGTGAACGCAGCATAACAAATGTATTGCTCATTGTTAGTTAATACACTAATGGGACCTTGATATAAAGTGTTACTATTAGTTGTATAGCTCTATACTCTCTATACTCAACTATTGATGTCTGTTTTCATTTCTTTGTATGAATTTTGGGAGAGAAACATCTTAAGACAAAGATGATACTGTACACAACTAAGAATATTATTGTAATTTCACCTTCAGTACTTTGTGTACATTTTCCATGTAGAATATACTGAGAATATACTCTATCAGTTTTAGTACTCAAGTCCATGCAGTAAACCTTACATTTCAGAGCCAAAAAGAAAAGGTCAGTTCTGCTTTTAATGTCTAGAGCGAACACAAGCTTCAGTTGTTGCGGGACGGATCGGTTTGTCTCTAGGGTGAATCTTTGCTGTTGCTCCCTATTTAAACCATGTTTGGTAGTGAAGAATATTGTTTCAAACTGAAGCTTGCTTCCCGTTATCGTTTCATCTGGTCGCTCATGAGTTATTGAGCAGGTCATGGTGTTTGTACAGAAAACATGTAATAAAAGTCGATGATAAAAGTGATCTCCTCCGGGTATGGGGGCCCTCAAGGTTCAATCCTGGGACCTTTCCTGTTTTTCTCAGTCAATGGGTTGGTGGGGTTACAGGAACAATCTGCCGCTCCTGGCGTCTCCCCAAGCAATTCAGAGATTCTGTTTTTCTCTGTTGTATCAAAGCCAAGCGACTCTGTTAATGCACTGAAGAGCGAAAGACTGAGCAGCCGAGAGCATGTTATTGTGGAAATCCCATCACGTTCAGGCCTTTTCTGCACAAATGGAGGGATTTTGAAGAATGCTACAATTGCCACAACCTGTCTGAGCTCCAGAAAGGTAAATATGCCTTGCAAAATATTTTTTTTATTAGTATTTTGGCACATTTGGACAGGACTAAAGTCACTGAGAAGCTCTGGTAATAATTAATTTACCACAACTCTCCATGTTAAACTAATCCAGTCTAAATAGGGCTAAAGACGATAGCCTGATGTGAAAAGCCCTTTATTTGGCTTCTAAAGACTAAGATTAAGTTAATTTCTCGTAATGATTCATGATTTTGTGTTCACAGAAGAACTGAAGTCATACAGGATTGATGACACGAAGGTGAGTACATTTCCACTTTTTGAACTGTTCCTTTAAAGTGTGTTCATTTACAGTGAACTGAGTCTGTAGTAGAATCAGCAGGGGTCACCATCCTTTCATTTATTCCTATATCGAACCCTTGTGTTTTATCTTTTCATTATCACCTTTTCCAGGTGAAATACTAAGTTGCTTCGGTCGAACCGTCACACGTCTCTCTCTGCCCGTAATGAGGCAGTGGAAGAAAATGAGCGAGAAATAGAAATAGAAAGAGATGAATCGCTAGCAGATAGATAATTGGAAAGAGGCGCATCAGAAGGCTTGTGTAATTAGAACGGAGGAGTGTGTGAGGAATCTAAATGTTTCTGTGTTTTGGTCTCAGGAGGGTCTGCTGTCCCGTCGAGCCACTCAAACACACAAGTCCATCTGTTTCCCACCGGTTCACCTGCATCGAGACACGACAGCAGCTGTTCGTTTCTATAGTTCTGAGGGTATTGATCGCATCTCATCATAAACGCTCGTGCATCAAGCTCAATTCTTAGCATTTTTGCATCTAAGGGCTGCTTTCGTGTCATTAATATAAAGTTTCTTCTACACGGTAAAAAAAAAAAAAATCTGTTAAATTTACGGTAAAACAAAACAAAACAGTTGGCTGAAATTTACCGTAAAAAATATGGTATCAAAATTTTTTTGGTTTTACAGACTTAAGTTAAATTTACAATAAATGTTTTATTTATTTCATTAACTGATATAATGTTAATTTACCGATCTATTGAAGAACTGATATCTGTTTTTTGTGCCATTGTTACCGCACTAACGACCACCAATCACAGTGGGGATGAGAGTCACATGATGAATCACAAGCAGCTTTTCCACAAACTGAGAGATTTAATACAAATATATAGAAGATGCACAGTATCATTCACACAAAACACTAAACACCACCATGGTAACACGCGTGAAATTTTAAAAATGCAATTAATTTAACAACATTAAATGTAACATAAAACCCGAATGTACATAAATTATTAGAAAAGACTAAGAAGAAATTGTTATTTCAATAAAAATACATCAAATGTGAAGTGTCACACAGGGAATTGTGGGAAAACAGTTTCTCACTGTAAATTATACAATGACTTTTTATTTTTTAACTTCCAAAAACTGGTATTATACTGTAAAATTACATTAAATATATGGTTAAATCTATCAGAGTTATTCACCGTGTTTATACAGTATGGAAACTTTCTGTTAACCAATTAACAGTTTTTCACCGTAGCATTTTTACCGTTAAAATCACAATAGTTTTTTATTGTGTACTTTGTTTATCTACTGTCGTGGCTTATTTCTCTCTATTCCCACAACCAGAAAGTTTAGTGAATGTTTTTCGAACATGTATTTGTAATATGATCTCAGTGTTTTAGTCTATAACACTGTGTCTCCTTCAGTTCACTCTCTTTTTGGGACGATCTGTCCTAATGCTACAGGCCTAAAGATTTCTGAATCTCATTTCATTTAGAAAAGATGGACAGAAAGGCAGAATATCCAGACAAGAATCCTGCCAGATCCAGACGGATCTACCTTACATGTGTGTGTGTGTGTGTGTGTGTATTGATTGCTATAAACGCACTTGGAAAACTGGGTTGATGACCTTGTGTTGGGTCATGTCCAGCGCTGTTAGTCCACTTTAAATGAAGGATGAACGCCAGCCATGAATACTGATGCCAGAAAAACAGTTTAATCGCTCATACTTAAGGCCTGCACTAAACCAACACTGATCCTAGTCTTAAGCCTAGTCTTATTGATCATTTCACCAGTTTTATAGCTCTCACACACATCTTTATTGCAACCGTGTCTGTACTTGATCTCCCGGGTTTATCAATAATCAAATTTAAAGGAAGCTAAATTGCCTTCTGAGTTTGATAAGCTCAAGTGTTTTTGGTTTTTTAGAGGACAAGCACTGAAATCCAGACAAATAAAACTATATTCTCAACCCAATCTAAATTTTTTGCATAGACGTTTTAAAGGAAACGCCCTCTTTTGTTTGTTGCCGCCATCATGCATTTGATTTGTCGTTAACACTTTACAATAAGGTTAATTAGTTTAACTACATTGGCATGAACTAATAATAAACTGCACTTATACAGCATTTGTTAATCTTTCTTAATGTTACTTTCAACATTTACTAATACTTTATTAAAATCTTGTTGACATTATCTAATGCACTGTGAACTAACATGAACAAACAATGAACAACTGTATTTTTTAAATTAAATATTAACAAAGATGAGCCTAGTCTTATTGATAATTTCACCCGTTTTATAGCTCTCACTCACATCTTTATTGCAACCGTGTCTGTACTTGATCTCCAGGGTTTATCAATAATCAAATTTAAAGGGAGTTCAATTGCAAAACAATGAAACAGTACTTAAAATATATCAGTTATGTGAACTTGAAAGAAAAAGAAAGTGCTAAATACTCATAAAAGTTAATTTGACTGAACTAATTAGTTTAATTTAGGTTTGTCCTACTCAAACCAATTAATTATTTTGAGCGTTAGGGTCAAATTTAAAATCAATAATCAAATTTAAAGGCAGTTAAATTGCCTTCTGAGTTTGATAAGCTCAAGTGTTTTTTGTTTTTGTTTTTTAGAGGACAAGCGCTGAAATCCAGACAAATAAAACCTGCATAAAACCTGCAAAACAATGAAACAGTTCAGTTTACTTAAAATATATCAGTTATGTGAACTTGAAAGAAAAAGAAAGTGCTAAATACTCAAAACTAATTAGTTTAATTTAAGTTTGTCCTACTCAAACCTATTAATTATATTGAGCGTTAGGTTTTTACAGTGTATCTGTACTTGATCTCTTATCAATAATCATATTTAAAGGCAGTTCAATTTCCTTCTGAGTTTGATAAGCTAAAGTGTTTTTGGTTTCTAGAGGACAAGCGCTGAAATCCATCCTGCATTCTCAACCTTCCTCACGTGTTTTTATAACACACTGCGGGTGTAAAGATGTAAAACAGGCGTCTCTGAATCTAAACACACTCCTAGAATCCCGTCGCTTTCCAAATGTCGTTCCTCTGATGTCGCACTAGTTCGGGATGATGAATCCGAAGTGTGCAGGGAAAATTAAATCACCCCGCCGCTTCTGCACATTGTAAAAGCGATCTCTGAATTCAGATTTGATTATAGTTTGGGTAACTGGAAAAATGTTCTCGTATTTCGGCTGGCTGTGTTTACGCTGGGTTGCGTGTCGGTATTTTACTGAATTACTGCGCTAAGTGTGTTCAATTTGTTTAAACAGAGAAAGTCATGAGGATTGAAGACAGAAGCTGTTTTAAAGTGATGTTTTCACTGATGTCGGGCACAGCATGTATGCGAACGGTAGAAACACATTAATTTAGAGTTGTTTGTATTTGATTTCAATTGAAAATCTAGTCATGTGATGTCCAACAAAACGGAAAGGCCAGGATTGAAATCATCACATGGTGCTCAATGTTAATAATAAATGGATGAGAATAAGTGTTGCATTGCGCAACAGCAGGGAAATTGCTTGATTAATATTATATGGATTTATTTAATGTTTATTATAGAAATGTTGAAGCTGTAGCTAGATACATTAATAATAATTTGAGACAAAAGTGGATTATTAGTGAATAATGACTTAAATTTCAGTCAGTTTCTCATGCAAATGTATTATACGATAAATTGCGTTCATTTTAAACTTTTTTGTTGCTAATTTGACATGTTGGATCACGACACGTTTTCAGTGAACTGTTCCTTTAAATGAATAACAGATGAGAATTGTGAATAATGACTTAAATATAATGTATTATACAACTTTTTTTGTAGCTAATATGACATTTTGGAGCTTGACAGATCAAGTCAGGTGACTGTTTGCCTTTTCGACTGTTGAAGAAAGTCATAGTTTTGAAACGGCATGATGGTTTCGAATGTTAGTTTTTCAGCGCTCCTTTAAATGAACATTTACAGATTGTACAAAAGCGAATGTGTGTGGAGTTATCATCTCTATGCATTAAGCCTTAGAGCTCACCAGGAGAGCGAGAGCTCACCAGGGCTGCTCTGCTATTTCACTGATGCACAGTAACCTCCAGGCCTCTCTCTCTCACACACACACACACACACACACACACACACACAGTTTCCTCTGTCCTGTCAGATCAGCTCGTTTCTGACAGCGTTTTGTGCCTCTGGAGTTCTGCACAGAGAATATCAGATGTGAAATGTAGAAAAATCCCTCAAACACGCCGTGTCGCACAAGCGGAGAGATCACCAGAGTGTGTCAACAGACTGACTGCTCACACACACACACACTCGCCACCTCAGCGTGTGCCATTTAAGACAGACGCCCATGGGGGAGAGGAGTGTGTGTCCCCGCTCTGAATGTCATGAAGTAGCCTGTGTATGTGTGTGTGTGTCTGTGTGTGTGTGTGTGTGGGTGCGTGTGTGTCTGTGTGTGTGTGTGTGTGTGTGTGTGTGTGTGTTTTGCCTCTGTTGGTTCTGGGGTCACGCTGCTCGTGGCAAAATAACTGTATAATTTTCCTCCTTTACTGTCAGATTGTATCACACACACACTC
>JAULUF010000009.1:56557500-56590000 GCA_031834385.1 Semotilus atromaculatus
AGACATCAGTATTGGTTTCAGTGATACTGGCCATCATTCGTAAAAAGATGCCATTAAACAAATCTTTATTTGTAAAGATTATTAAATCTTTATTATTTAAACATATTTTTTGCCAAAAGTAATACAAAATCGATTGACAGCACTAATAAAAACCTTTTAACCAGAAATTACATTGAAATGATATAGAAACTTGAATAACATTTGACCAATTAACTGTTTTTATTGTTGTTTCTGTATATTTTTTGCTGATTCGATGTGAAAGTATTACAACATCCCAATAATTTTTTTTTTTACTGTATGCTACATCGAAATGATACAGTAGCATAAATAACATTTGACCAATTGACAGTTTTTATTGTAGCAATTAGAAAAAAAAATCATTCTTGTCAACCTTTGCGCGTCCCGGGAAATTCAATGCGCGCTCCCGTCTGCGTGTAACGCGCACTCAAAAAGATCGAAAGACGTGCATCAGTTTAAACAGCATCTCACGAAACCTCTCCACTGTAAGTAAAGCATTGAGGAAAGTGCGCACGAGCCGATATTTCCAGTCAAGAGCGTTTGAAATGTTCTATTTCTCGTCATTTTACCTCATTTCACGAATCCAACCAAAAGCGCAAGCAATCAATCAGTGCCAAATCCACTGACAATCGATGTGCTGCTCGTGTCCTGTACAATAATCATTTTATGAGCACAATTGGAATCAATAGCCTACCTAAGTTGTGAGCAGTCAATCTCTACTTTTCCCTCTGTGAAGTATTTGCTAATCCTAAAGGGTAAATAGCAGATTTGAGCCCGTGTCACGTGCACGCGCTCTGATTATAGATGAGAACAGCAATCTGATCAATCCCGGATTCTGGTCTATAAAGAGAGCAACAGAGGAAATAAAGGGATCATCGGGGATTTTACATGAAAACTACCAGCACATGTCATTAAACTCCATTGATTAATAACAGTTCATTCTTACCCAAACATTAGTGCCTGATGAAGGATTCTGCGTGATTGGCTCATTTTCATTTCTTTATCACTTCAAACTCTAATCAAACTTAAACTAAACAGTCCAGTAATACTCTGAACTGTATTCGGAGAATTAGAGAAAACTATTAAATGCGCATTGGATAAATCCTCCACCCAGCAGCCATTGCGCACAGTGATTTGCACATTTATGTTTACTTGGAGACCAATATACGAGTTTGATCGAGTTGTTTTTGTTCGGGGTCTGTGATCGGGATGTTTCACTAATACAACCGTGAACAAGAGTGCAAATCCCGTCCATCAAATCAGATGGAGAATCAGTTCATACACACTTTCGCGTCATGAAACATAAAAACACTTGCTTTTATAGTATCCGAGCTGTGCTGCCGTTTCGGCATTATTTACTGCAGATGCATAACGTCCAACTGACCAACTAGATGTGGAAATGGTTACATAATTAGTCCATCCAGTGTGTCTGAATTGAATGCGTCGCGTTAGACTCGCTCAAGTTCAGTGCGCAAACGCTTTTACGCGCAACTCAAACGCAAATGAATTCAACCAAATGCGTTTCTTTTTAAACCTAATTTGTTTGATCTGATAACTAAATGTTCTAGGAAAAAAATTCCAGAACAATTCCGAGTTGCTTTGTGCGTAAATCCCGCTTTGATTGACTTCAGTTGGCGCGTTTTCTAGCTCCGGTTTCCTGTGATTGCGCGCTCAGAAAACGGTGTAAATGAACCCTGCTGAATGAAGTCTGTAAGTTTCTAACATGCTTGAGTCAGTGAGTTATGAAAGGAAAAGCGCGTGAAATCTCTTGGAGTCTCCATGGTGCGTCAAGTTCAACATCTCAGTCCACAATGATCCTCGTTTTCCCGCGGCTTGCAATCGATTTCAGCTTCAACGGAGCATTTTAAAAATCTTTTTTTTTTTTTCTGAGTGGGTTGTTTCGTCAGCCTTGTGTTTATTGCACGTGCGCGTTCGTTCGTTTGTTTGCTTATGCATGCCTCGGCTCTTGTGTTATGTAGCAAATCTGTGGAAATGTTTAGTAAATAACACGCATAGTTATTCCTACCTGATCTCAGTCGCTGCTGTTGCTCTCCGGGTCCGTTCGCTCGCGCAGCTGGACGTCTGAGGACATGATGCTGGACCTCGGAGATCGTCTCGTGGGTGATCGCGAAGTGAGGAGTGGAAACGGGGAGTAAGAGAGCAGGAGGGAGGAGGGGAGGAGACCTTTACAGCATCATTCTCACATCACCAACACAATATCTCGCGCCGTGTTTACGAGAAATGCGTTATGATGCATCAGGCTCGGGGTTTTATAGTCGGAAAATCGTTCATCTCGTGGGTCTTAAGTGGATTAGATGCATGTGTTTGGATGCATCGCGTCGTGTGATTGAGCGTCAGATTCTGCCTATGGATCGATTCTCAGCGCGTGAGGATTAAACGGGATTTGGGCTTTTTTGCTCAAACGCACCGTGACCGCGCAGCAAGTCCGCGTCACAGTAACCGCAAAACCCTTTTAGCGACACAATATGAATGAAACGTTTTTTGCCCCGAGAGGAATTTGTTGTGCACTCAAGGGAGCCATATTGAACATTAGCACAGGTAACAGCAACTAACAATAAAAACATCCAACAACATTGTAGACATTTGGGATACAGAAAACAACATAAACAACAACAACAACAGCGGTGGTGACATGCAATCATCAGTCCAATAGCTAAGATGAATCAATAAATAATCAATAGTGCACATTATAATATTGACACTCCTTCCCTTATAGAAAGTGATCTGTGGCCAAATAAATAAACACGGTATCATCATAATGGTGCATGAGCAAAAGCTTGTTTGCTATTGTAGACAACATGCCAATGGCTTTACTATCGTACCTGTACAAATATGTGATATTATCAATATAATTAAAAGAAGGTAGTTAATAATGATCAGTAAATGAACACCGAGAATATAAATTACACAGCAACCTCCTAGTACATCATAGCAATAACCTCCTAGTTTATATTGATCATCCCAGAATGAGTAAATTATGAGATAATTGACATTTTTGGGTGTACTGTCCCTTTAAGTGAACATTCAATTTAATGAGTTTGCAATTAAATGTCCCCTGAATCCAGTATTTACATTAAGAAAAAGTTAGATGAACATAGCTTAAAGTATCAGGGAAAAAAAAACGTTTCCATGAACGACATTTAAATAACGTTTCTGTGCTGACGTTTTGAGAACATTATTAAAGAGTAGATAACTCTGAATTAACGTTACTGGAGAAACTTTTATTCATAACTTTGAGAGAACATTGCCATAATGTTCTGAGAACATTCCATATTAGCTGAGACATATATTTTCAGAATATCCATGATAAAAAATTATGACTTGCTGTATGTACAAAGTAATGATCACTTTGGCAGTATTAGTGGTTCACTGAAGCCCTGGGGACTGACATGTAACCTGACGTCAGATTAAACCAGTGTTCCCAGTCAATTAACTCAGACAGATCAAAGCGGCTGTCAGATAATACTGATGTTTTGATTGTGTTTATGCAGGTGATTTCTACATAAAGTACCATGGTATTACCATATGGAACAGTTTAATATAATGGGGATGATTCTGGAAATAATGCAATTCTTTGAAGTAGCTTGCAGCATTTAAATATGTTAATGGTGTGTTTCAAAGGACCATAGAATTACCGTAGTACAACCACAGTACTTTTTTCTAATGGGTGTCTCTGTGTGTGTGTGTGTGAGAGAGAGAGAGAGTGTGTGTGTGTGAGAGAGAGAGAGAGTGTGTGTGTGTGAGAGAGAGAGAGAGTGTGTGTGTGTGAGAGAGAGAGAGAGAGTGTGTGTGAGAGAGAGAGAGAGTGTGTGAGAGAGAGAGAGTGTGTGTGTGAGAGAGAGAGAGAGAGAGTGTGTGTGTGTGTGAGAGAGAGAGAGTGTGTGTGTGCTCGTGTTTATATTACATTGTGGGGACCAAATGTCCCCACAAGTATAGTAAAACCTGAAATCACCTACATTGTGGGGCCCAGTCAGCGGTCCCCATGAGGAGAACAGCGTATAAATCACACTAAGTAATGTTTTTTGAAAATGTAAAAATGCAGAATGTCTCCTGTGATGGGTAGGTTTAGGGATAGGGACAGTGTAAGGGGACAGAATATACAGTTTGTACAGTATAAAAACCATTACGCCTATGGAGAGTCCCCACAAAGATAGCGAACCAGACATGTGTGTGTGTGTGTGTGTGTGTGAGAGAGAGAGTGTGTGTGAGAGAGTGTGTGTGTGTGTGTATGCGAGAAAGAGAGTGTGTGTGTGTATGCGAGAAAAAGAGTGTATATGTGAGAGAGTGTGTGTGTGTGTGTGTGTGTGAGAGTGAGTGTGTGTATGTGTGTGAGAGTGTGTGTGCGAGAGAGAGAGTGTGTGTGTGTATGCGAGAGAGAGAGAGAGTGTGTGTGTGTGTGTGTGTGAGAGAGAGAAAGAGTGTATATGTGAGAGAGAGAGTGTGTGTGTGTGTGTGTGTGTGTGAGAGAGAAAGAGTGTATATGTGAGAGAGTGTGTGTGTTTGTGTATGTGTGTGTGAGAGTGCATGTAAGTGTGTGTGTGTGTGAGAGAGAAAGATAGTGTCAGAGAGTGTGTGTGTGTGTGTGTGTGAGAGAGATAGAGTGTGTGAGAGTGTGTGTGTGTGTGTGTGTGTCTGTGTGTGTTTGAGCATCAATGTGTTCGATTGCAGAGTGTTTGAGGATGTGAAGATTATACTGACATCTACTGGGGAAACTTGCTGTCTGTGTGTTAGTGTGTGTGTCTGTGTATCTGTGCGTGTGTGTGTGTGTGTGTGAGTATGTAGTTTTGAGCTTTGGTTGTTAAATCCTCAACATATAGTTGCTCACACCAGCCGCATCCCTCACTGTGTTAAACACACATTCACACACGACTCGCACAACATGCAACCGGCCAAGCGATGCAACATCCCATAATGTCTCTCCGTATCAGTCTCTCTTTAACACTGTTGGGTTGTTTAATGAGAGAGGAAAGTAAGATCTGGAGAGTTTGATCAGTAGAAGACAATGCAGTTAGTTTGATCTCTGTGTTTAATTAGCGTCTTCTGCGCTAGTTCACATGTCGATCGTTGAGCACAGAATATATATATAATATATACGTCTCTAACGACACAATCCAATCAGGAGGGGGTTTAATTGACAGCTGTTATTAGAACCGCACACAATACACACATAATCAGCTAACTATTGGCGCTTTTCCACTGCATGGTACGGTTCGGCTCGGTACGGTTCGACTCGGCGCGGAACGGTTCGGCTCGCTTTGCTTTTCCACTGCGTGGTACGACTCGACTCGGTACGGCACGGTTCGGTTCGCTTTAGCTCGGTTGCTTTTCCACTGCAGTTAGTACCGCTTCAAGTGGGTGGGACTGATCGTTATAGTTGCGCGACTCCTCGGCAACCAACGAGAGGAACATCTGCACCTCGCTGACCACGCTTCAGCCATCGCAAAGTTTTCATCTTCTTTTTTCAAGCAAGTACTTTAAAAACAGACGCTACAGCATTGGCTGTTGTCTACTGGCTATTTAAATCTAGCGGGTTTAGTGTCTCGTCTCGTGTCGCAAATACAATGACGCTGGTAGTGACGATTCTGTCTGACCAATCAGTGATCTGCAGTGTTTGCACGTCACATTTTAGTACCGGTACGGTACGCTTGGAACCTCAACAGACCAGTGCCGTTTCTCAATACCAAGCACGCAAACTTCGGACTTGCGTCCTTGGTAGTTCGGACTTGCCAAGTTCGACTCGGGAGAACGAACTCCCGAGGACGCGAGGACGCAAGTCTGGTAATTCTGCAAATGGAACAGCTGCGTTCTTGTCACGTCACTCAGCACGCTCTGGCTACTCCGGTTATCTCTTTATGTATATTTTAGGCAACAATCAAACGAAATATGCTACAACTCTGCCTATTTTCGTCAACAATAAAACGAAATATTTTATAAAACACCACTCTGCCTCTTTCCATAACAATAAAAAAAAAAACTTGAACATATTAACCTAAATGGCCACACAATTGTGGTTCAGGCAACGTGTACATTAATTATCTTCACTGCATATTTATAACAACATGAAATATTAAAACACAAACTTTTTTATTTCATTTTAAAAATATGAAACATTCTTGATTTTTATTGACATTTGTCAAAGAGAGACAGGGTTGTGTCATTTTATTTTACATATAGTGAAGAGAATGTTAATAAATATAAAAAATATATCTAGTAGGCTATATAAAATAAAATCACACAACCCTTTTTGTTAAATGTCATTTTTACTGATCAATAATATCCAGTATAAAGGTATAAGTAAAAGGTATAAGAAGCTAACTTACAATGAGAAATTAAGCAAACAATTAGGCTACAAAGTTAAAGTTAAATAGCCTAAATATATAAAGTTATGAAACTTCACTTTGCCCTCAGCCAAAACGATTTGCCATGGAACAAATATAGATTAATGAGTGAGACTAAAGATCGACACAAGACGAATATCCGTCATGTTTATCCACTAGACTAGAGACACCAGACCAGCGGCACACGCCAGAAGCACTAGCCGAGGAAAAGCTGTTCCAGTCGGGGTTAATGAGCGCTGAACACCCGGTACTCGCCTGGATCTTACAGCTCCGAAAGCGTCAGATAAATTTTTCAAATAGGCGCTATCTTTATAAACAAACCACAGATTTGAGCTTTAAACAACTACATTCTCGCCTGAAATACTCTTAAAATTGCATTTCATGACACAATAACAGCAGTATTTTAATATTACGCGGGTTTTCTCCTCTGGTATTGACACTTGCTGGTTGGTGCGAGATGCATTCTGGGATACATGGCTGTCTCAAGTCCGCACAAGTCACCTCTCCATGCATCCTCGATAAAGGGGGCGGATCAAGAACACATCCGGGGATTTGAACTGGACTTGGCTAGATGTGAACTTTGAATTGGGACAGTACTTGGGCAGCGACTGATGACGTTTCACAAGTCCACAAGAACACAAGTACAGACAAGAACGCATATTGAGAAACGGCCCAGGTACCATTTAAAGCGAGCCGAAGCGAGCCGTACCGTACCGTACCATGCAGTGGAAATGCGCCATAAGTGAGCCGTACTGAACCGAGCCGTACCGTACCATGCAGTGGAAAAGCGCCAAAGCGTGCCGTACCGAACCGAACCGTACCGTACCATGCAGTGGAAAAGCGCCATCTGATATTCTATTCTATACTACTTTTATGAATTTTATTGAGAAACCATGAAAAAAAGGTGAATAAAGACTCATATAAAGTAAATGTTCAGAAATTATTAATTATTATTATTATGTTTAGCTGTATTTTGCGGTGTGTTTGCTGTCAAACAAAAAAAAAAATTTTTTTTTATTATAAAAAAAAATGCCATTATTTTATATTAAAAAATTAATAATTGTATTTTATTGACAAAATATTTTAGTTTGGTTGTTATTAGTTCAGATAACATTTTAATCTGGCATGTAGTCATGTTACAATATGCCCCAAATGAATTAGCATCTTTGAAGAATCAAAAGAATGATTATTTTTTTCTTTATTTTCTTTTCTTCTTTATGCATCTATGTGTAAAGCGTCCTTGGGTCCCGTGAAAGGCGCTATATAAATATAAGTTATTATTATTATGTTCAGTTAGTGTTCACATGCCAATTTAGAGCAAGATCCACTCAGAATATACAGTATATATATATACATACGTCTCTAACGACACAATCCAATCAGGAGGGGATTTAATTGACAGCTGCTATTAGAAGAGCCTCCGTTCCTCTTATTTAGCACACAATACACACATAATCAGCGCGCAGCGATAGCTTTGTGTGTGTCGCGAGAATAGAGCCGTCTGGAGCGAGGGAGTGGGAGACGGGAGAGAACGAGCCCGGAGTGATTGTGTGATTGTCTCAGTTTAAACGAACTGTCCATCAGCGCCTGTCACTCTCACAGGGCCTCGAGGACCAGCCGGGGATCAGGACACATACAAGTCAATGACAGGGATGCAGGGAGCTGTTACTACACCGGCTTTTGTGCCGGCGCTGATACAGTTATAAGTTGTGATGGATTTTCCCCTAAATCTGACTATCTGCTTCCTACAAATGGCTACTTCTCATACTCCAGCTCTCTGCGTCTACTGGTGACAACCGCTGAGTTCTCTTATCCTACTCTACTCAAGCTAGCTAGTGACAACTAGCTTAGAGTTTTCATTACCCTACTCTACTCAAGCTCTCATAGTGTCTACACATTGACAACTAGCTTAGAGTTTTCATTACCCTACTCTACTCAAGCTCTCATAGCGTCTACCGTTGACAACTAGCTTTGAGTTTTCATTACCCTACTCTACTCAAACTCTCATAGTGTCTACCGTTGACAACTAGCTTTGAGTTTTCATTTCCCTACTCTACTCAAGCTCTCGCGTCTACACATCGACAACTAGCTTTGAGTTTTCATTACCCTACTCTACTCAAGCTCTCATAGCGTCTACCGTTGACAACTAGCTTTGAGTTTTCATTACCCTACTCTACTCAAGCTCTCATAGCGTCTACACATCGACAACTAGCTTTGAGTTTTCATTACCCTACTCTACTCAAGCTCTCATAGCGTCTACCGTTGACAACTAGCTTTGAGTTTTCATTACCCTACTCTACTCAAGCTCTCATAGCGTCTACCGTTGACAACTAGCTTTGAGTTTTCATTACCCTACTCTACTCAAACTCTCATAGCGTCTACCGTTGACAACTAGCTTTGAGTTTTCATTACCCTACTCTACTCAAGCTCTCATAGTGTCTACACATCGACAACTAGCTTTGAGTTTTCATTACCCTACTCTACTCAAGCTCTCATAGTGTCTACACATCGACAACTAGCTTTGAGTTTTCATTACCCTACTCTACTCAAGCTCTCATAGTGTCTACACATCGACAACTAGCTTTGAGTTTTCATTACCCTACTCTACTCAAGCTCTCATAGTGTCTACACATCGACAACTAGCTTTGAGTTTTCATTACCCTACTCTACTCAAGCTCTCATAGCGTCTACACATCGACAACTAGCTTTGAGTTTTCATTATCCTACTCTACTCAAACTCTCATAGCGTCTACACATCGACAACTAGCTTTGAGTTTTCATTATCCTACTCTACTCCAGCTCTCATAGCGTCTACACATCGACAACTAGCTTTGAGTTTTCATTATCCTACTCTACTCAAGCTCTCATAGTGTCTACACATCGACAACTAGCTTTGAGTTTTCATTATCCTACTCTACTCAAGCTCTCATAGCGTCTACACATCGACAACTAGCTTTGAGTTTTCATTATCCTACTCTACTCAAGCTCTCATAGTGTCTACACATTGACAACTAGCTTTGAGTTTTCATTATCCTACTCTACTCAAGCTCTCATAGTGTCTACACATTGACAACTAGCTTTGAGTTTTCATTATCCTACTCTACTCCAGCTCTCATAGTGTCTACACATTGACAACTAGCTTTGAGTTTTCATTATCCTACTCTACTCAAGCTCTCATAGCGTCTACACATCGACAACTAGCTTTGAGTTTTCATTATCCTACTCTACTCAAGCTCTCATAGCGTCTACACATCGACAACTAGCTTTGAGTTTTCATTACCCTACTCTACTCAAGCTCTCATAGTGTCTACACATCGACAACTAGCTTTGAGTTTTCATTACCCTACTCTACTCAAGCTCTCATAGTGTCTACACATCGACAACTAGCTTTGAGTTTTCATTACCCTACTCTACTCAAGCTCTCATAGCGTCTACACATCGACAACTAGCTTTGAGTTTTCATTATCCTACTCTACTCAAACTCTCATAGCGTCTACACATCGACAACTAGCTTTGAGTTTTCATTATCCTACTCTACTCCAGCTCTCATAGCGTCTACACATCGACAACTAGCTTTGAGTTTTCATTATCCTACTCTACTCAAGCTCTCATAGCGTCTACACATCGACAACTAGCTTTGAGTTTTCATTATCCTACTCTACTCAAGCTCTCATAGCGTCTACACATCGACAACTAGCTTTGAGTTTTCATTATCCTACTCTACTCAAGCTCTCATAGCGTCTACACATCGACAACTAGCTTTGAGTTTTCATTATCCTACTCTACTCAAGCTCTCATAGCGTCTACACATTGACAACTAGCTTTGAGTTTTCATTACCCTACTCTACTCAAACTCTCATAGCGTCTACACATCGACAACTAGCTTTGAGTTTTCATTACCCTACTCTACTCAAACTCTCATAGCGTCTACACATCGACAACTAGCTTTGAGTTTTCATTATCCTACTCTACTCAAGCTCTCATAGCGTCTACACATTGACAACTAGCTTTGAGTTTTCATTATCCTACTCTACTCAAGCTATCATAGTGTCTACACATCGACAACTAGCTTTGAGTTTTCATTACCCTACTCTACTCAAGCTCTCATAGTGTCTACACATCGACAACTAGCTTTGAGTTTTCATTACCCTACTCTACTCCAGCTCTCATATCGTCTACACATCGACAACTAGCTTTGAGTTTTCATTACCCTACTCTACTCAAGCTCTCGCGTCTACCGTTGACAACTAGCTTTGAGTTTTCATTACCCTACTCTACTCAAGCTCTCGTATAAAAAAGGATTTTAAATACAGAAATGTCGGCCTTCTGAAAAGTATAATCATGCATATGTATATAGTTATATATACTAAATATATTAGTTTCACTTTTTAATTTGAATTACTGAAATACAAGAACTTTTGCACGATATTCAAATTTTTCGAGTTTCACCTGTACAGCTGTTTTATATGTGAATATATATTAAACTAATTTATTCCTGTGATCAAAGCTGAATGTTCAGCATCATTACTCCAGTCTTCAGTGTCACATAATCCTTCAGAAATCATTCTAATATGATGATTTGATGCTCAAGAAATATTTAAGATGTTGAAAACAGTTATTTACATTTTGATTTCAGGATTCTTTGATTAATAGAAAGTTCAAAAGAACAGCATTTATCTGAAACAGAAGCTTTTGTAACACTAAACACAACCGTACAAAAGTTTGGGGTCAGTAAGAATTTTTATAAAATTTTTTGGGTGAAAGAAATAAAATAAATCAATAATTTTATTCATCAAATATGAATTAAATTTATCAGAAGTGAAAGTAAAGACATTTAAAATGTTACAAAAGATTCTATTTCAAATAAATGCTGTTCTTTTGAAATTTCTATTCATCAAAGAATCCTGAAAAAAATCATTTTCAACTGATAATAATCATAAATGTTCCTGGATCATCATATTATCCTGATTTCTGAAGGATCATGTGACACTGAAGACTGGAGTAATGATGATGAACATTCAGCTTTGATTACAGGAATAAATTACACTTTACTATATATTCACATGGAAAACTTTGTAAAATTGGTCATTTTAAATTGTCATAATATTTAACAATATTACAGTTTTTAATTTTTTTTATAAAATAAATGCAGCATTGGTGACCAGAAGAGACTCCTTTTAAAAACATTGAAAATTTAACCGATCCAAAACTGTTGACTGGTAGTTTATATTGAGAATATTCACAGCTCTCGTGTGTGTGTGTGCGCGCATGTGTGTGTGTGCGTGTATGTATGTGTGCGTGTATGTATGTGTTTGTGTATGTATGTGTGTGTGTGTGTGCGCGCGTGTGTGTGTGTGTGTGTGTGTGCGTGTATGCATGTGTTTGTGTATGTATGTGTGTGTGTGTGTGTGTGTGTGTGTGTGTGCGCGTGTGCACGTGTGTGTGCGCGCGTGTGTGTGTGTGTGTGTGTGTGTGTGCGTGTATGTATGTGTGTGTGTATTGTGTGTGCGTGTATGTATGTGTGTGTGTGTGTGTTTCAGGGTCGTTAAATGTCTGCCTAATGTCTCTCTCTCGGTGTGAACGGACCCCTGGGAGTCGGTGTGTAAACCTGTGGTCAATCCTCGCGGTCCATCAGTGTGTCTCTGGGGTCTCTGTGTCTGTGAGTGTCTGATGTGTTCAAGTGCCGCTTGATTCTGGCTTTTAGTGTCAGTAAACAGTGCGCTGGATTAGAGGACAGCCATCGATCGACCGAGAGAGAGAGCATCAATACACACACATTCACTGAGAGACAAACACATTGCTGTGAAATACCCATTCAGACTTTAATACATTAACACACTGGTAAATGCCTCCAAATGAATGTGTATTTCTCAGGCTGTGTTGTTTCTTACAACATCTTTCAGACTGAATTGTTTAAAAAGGGGAAGCGTGTCATTTTTGTGCCAAACCTCAAGTTTACACACGTCAAAATGATCAAAAAAATTCTCCTCACACTTTAAGCCTTTATATACATTGCATAATACACGTATTTTGATGCATTAATTATGCATCTTATGATCTGATGAATAATTGTACCACGTCTATAATACTACACACCATTATAAAGCATAATGCATTAAAACATTAAAATCTGCAAATATACTGCATTTTAACTTTGGTTACAATTATGTATGAAAAGCTATAATGCATTATAACATACGTTAGTATACCTTTATAATGCATTATACATAAAATCTTCAAGTAAAGTTTTACTAAAATTCATAATGTATATATACACACACGATACCATTCAAAAGTTTGTCGGTAAAATATTTCATGTTTTTATTTGCATTTATTTGATCAAAAATACCGTAAAAACAATGAAATATTATTACAATTTAAATAGCTGTTTTTTTATTTGTATTATACAATTTAAATTCTCTATGTGAGTATCTAGTAAAGTGTAATTTATTCCTGTGATCAAAAGCTGAATTTTCAGTGTCACATGATCCTTCAGAAATCAGTATAATATGATGATTTACTGCTCAGGAAACATTAATCATTATTATCAATGTTGAAAACAGTTGTGTTTTATTACATAAAGAAAATTTCAAATACATTTTTTTTATGAATAAAAAGTTTAAAAGAAAATTTATTTGAAATATTATTTTTGTAACAATGTCAAATATTTACTGTCAGTTTATTAACTGTCAATTTAATGCATCTTTACTGAATAAAAATATTCATTTATTAATTTAAAATTAATATAAAATTAGTCATATATATTATTCTTTCTTAGGTAAGTACATGTAAGTACATTATTTTACTGCATGTGCACTTACATGTACTTACCTAATAAAATACTGGTAATATAAGGCAACTACAGGGGTTATGGTTAGATTGAGTAACTAGTTACAACCCAGTTATTGTAATTGCTATAATAAGTATATAGTATGTACATGGGGAACAGGACGGTACACTAAAGCGCTACCATATCAATATATCACATAAAAAAATTAAGGAAACACTTTATTTTTACAGTCTCATTGTTACATATATTACATTTAGTTACAATTACAGTAAATTATGCATAATTACATGCAATTATACATATGATTATCTTTAAGGCTTACACCTGGCTGGGGGACTACCGATGAAAATTAGCACTTTTTAGCTAACTCGGGTACATTTACATTGTTTTAATGTTGATTAATATACACTGTCCCCTTTCAAATAAAGCTAAACCAAACCCTAACCCTACATGTAGTTACTTAATGTTATTCAGTACTTGAATGTATAACCACAGTGTAACAAAGACACCTTAAAATAAAGTTTAACCAAAATGTATCTAAAAATGTCTCCAGGAGCGACTGAGACGGTATTCAGATTCATGTAGTCTTGAGTGTGTATTGCATCATTCTGTGCTGTTGAACGAAACTCCCACAATCCCTTTAGGCAAAAAGTTGTTCCCGAAGAGGAACGTTTGTGAGTCGCTGTTTCAACAAAGCACTGTTAGTGTCCAATATTCATAAAACACTTCTACTACAGTAAGTCTGGAGTAAGTTCTGGTGAACGTGCTTCTGAGAGGAAACAGCAGCTCCTGTTCCTCCGGTCAGCCTCCGCGTGTCCATTACAGATGTGCGCAAAACTTTCTAAATGTCAACAAAAAACTATTGCGAAATGGCGTTTCCATTTACAGATATTATGCGACTAAAACGTAATTTTTTCCTCTCGCGATAATCATTCCCAGCCACTGCACTGGCCATTATTATTAATGGAAGGAGACGTGTGTGTGTGTGTGTGTGTGTGTGTGTGTGAGAGAGAGAGAGAGAGATTAATGTTAGAGACCAAAGTGTTATCACAGCATTAATGACAAAGAAAACACTCTTATACTGTGAGTGTATGAGGAGTTTCTGGTGTTTCTCCTCATTTCTGCTTCCAGCTCGTGATTGTGGCGTTTCTTTGAGGTTTAGAATCCAGTATTCCTGTAATTCTTTTGTCTTTTATGAATTTAATAAACTCGTATACTGTCCAAACACACCGCGTCATCGACATCAGGGGACTGTAAATGCAGTTTTGTGAAATATGTATTTTTCGAATTGCCTGAAAAACCTCCTCATGCGAGCGTAAACACTTTTTTGCGATAAATGGGAGTTTTTGCGAAATTTCCATTGGACCTGTTTTCAATTCGCAATTTCAATTTGCGCAATTTGAAGGGTAATGGAAATGTGGCGTGTGTGTGTGTGTGTGTGTGTGTGTTTGTTTATGTGATTTATGAGGACACAAATTTGTATTTAAACGTGGTTTATGAGGACATTTCGTAATTCAAATAGTTTAAAAAACATAAAAAACAATGTTTTATTAAAAATGTAAAAATGCAGAATGTTTCCTGTGATGGGCAGGTTTAGGTTTAGGGGCAGTGTGTGTGTGTGTGTGTGTGATGGGCAGGTTTAGGTATAGGGGCGGTGTGTGTGTGTGTGTGTGTGTGTGTGCGCGTGTGTGTGTGTGTGTGTGTGTGTGTGTGTGTGTGTGTGTGTGTGTGTGTGTGTGTGTGATGGGCAGGTTTAGGTATAGGGGCAGTGTGTGTGTGTGTGATGGACAGGTTTAGGTATAGGGGCAGTGTGTGTGTGTGTGTGTGATGGGCAGGTTTAGGTATAGGGGCAGTGTGTGTGTGTGTGTGTGTGTGTGATGGGCAGGTTTAGGTATAGGGGCAGTGTGTGTGTGTGTGTGTGTGATGGGCAGGTTTAGGTATAGGGGCAGTGTGTGTGTGTGTGTGTGATGGGCAGGTTTAGGTATAGGGGCAGTGTGTGTGTGTGTGATGGGCAGGTTTAGGTATAGGGGCAGTGTGTGTGTGTGTGATGGGCAGGTTTAGGTATAGGGGCAGTGTGTGTGTGTGTGATGGGCAGGTTTAGGGATAGGGGCAGTGTGTGTGTGTGTGTGATGGGCAGGTTTAGGGATAGGGGCAGTGTGTGTGTGTGTGTGATGGGCAGGTTTAGGTATAGGGGCAGTGTGTGTGTGTGTGATGGGCAGGTTTAGGTATAGGGGCAGTGTGTGTGTGTGTGATGGGCAGGTTTAGGTATGGGGCAGTGTGTGTGTGTGTGTGATGGGCAGGTTTAGGGATAGGGGCAGTGTGTGTGTGTGTGTGTGTGTGTGTGTGATGGGCAGGTTTAGGGGTCGGGTTAGTGTGTGTGTGTGTGTGTGTGATGGGCAGGTTTAGGGGTCGGGTTAGTGTGTGTGTGTGTGTGTGTGATGGGCAGGTTTAGGGGTCGGGTTAGTGTGTGTGTGTGTGATGGGCAGGTTTAGGGATAGGGGCAGTGTGTGTGTAACTGGACAGAATATACAGTTGTACAGTATAAAAACCATTACGCCTATGGAGAGTCCTCATAATGTAGTTGCACCAACATGTGTGTGTGTGTGTGTGTGTGTGTGTGTTCTGCTTTCATGGCTTTATATTGTGAGAGAACCACATGTTGACAGTGAATAAACAGAAGGCAGGCGTGACATTGCTCTACTTTCCTCTGTTAAGTGATTCTGTTCTTCATAACCTCCAGCGATGTGTGTGTTAGCTGTTGAATGATGTGTGTGAGATAACATGCGTGTGTTTCCTCATCACAGGCCTCCAGCTGTCTCTGACCCACAATCCCACTGGGTAAACACGTAAACCGCTGAAACGCCCCTGATCAGCGAGAGAAGAGCGACTTTAGGTGTTTGTGAGTAACACTTCAAGTTCAGACACACTTATAAATGTCATTTAATTATAGAGCAGAATATCAAATCAAGTGTGTTGATTGTAAGTAAACTAGTGCTGTGCAACGATTAATAGCTAAATACACACACATGCATGTATATATTATATTTATATATATATAATATAAATTATATATACAGTATATACATGCAAATATATATAGATATATACACAGTATATACATGCAAATATATATATAAATATATATATTTGCATATGTGTGTATTTATATATACAAAATTATTATACACACATATATTATAACACAAACTTTTATTTTGGATTCGATTAATCGTTGCACAGCACTAAAATAAACGCTTTATAATCAAAACAGTAGATGTAGCGTTGAGGATGAAGAGAGTGTGTGTTTGTGGAAGCTGTGATGCATTTTATTTTTCAGGAATCATTTTTAAAAATAATTTTTCTTTGATGAATAGAAAGTTTAGAAAAACAGCATTTATTTTCAACATAAATCTTTTGTAGCATTATACATATACATCTATTTAATGCATCACTGCTGAATAAAAGTATTCATTTCATTAAAGAAAATCCTACTTGCCTCTATTTTTGAATTATCACTGTTTCCACAAAAATCTGAACATTGATAATAATCATAAATGTTTCTTGAGCATCAGATCATCATATTATCCTGATTTCTGAAGGATCATGTGACACTGAAGACTGGAGTAATGATGATGAACATTCAGCTTTGATCACAGGAATAAATTAGTTTACTATATACTCACACAGAAAACAGATGATTTACATTGTAATAATATTTCATTGTTTTTACTGCAGTTTTTGGCATATAAATGCCTTGGTGAGCAGAAGAGACTTCTTTTAAAACGTTTTAAAAAAAGATAATTATTCCAATCTCTTGGCCGGTAGCGTGTGTAGGTGTTTATCATGAAGTAAGACAGCTAGAAGACTTTAGTCACACTTTGGTCTCTAACATTAATCTCTCTCACACACACACACACACACACACACACACACACACGGTGGCTTGTGTTCGCCCTTCTGCTGAGCTCTGCTCATTTTTCATGGAGTAAAGTCTCGTATTTAAATGCATTTAGATATGACAGATGAAACACCCGCAGTTTTGCACGCAAACACTGCTCTGTGTGAGTGTGTGTGCGCGTGTGTGTGAGAGTGTGTGTGTGTGCGTACATGAGAGTGTGTGTGAATATGTGTGTTTGAGTGTATGTGCATGTGTGCGTATGTGTGTGTGTGTGAGTGAGTGTGTGTGTGGGCGTGTGAGAGTGTGTGTGTGCGTACATGTGAGTGTGTGTGTCTGTGTGTGTGAGTGAGTGTGCGTGTGTGTGTTTGAGTGTATGTGCGTATGTGTGAGTGTGTGTGCGTATGTGTGAGTGTGTGTGCGTATGTGTGAGTGTGTGTGCGTATGTGCGTGTTTGTTTGTGTGTGTGAACATCTTAAGCCTCTGCTTTAGCAACATGAGCACACGGAGGTGTTTATCAGGAGACCTCAAACAGACACACACACACACACTACAGTACGTGTGTAAAGGCTCATTGTTTCAGCCCTCTCATGTTCCATTAGTGTTGCCATTGTTTCTGCCAAAATGAAGCTGCTCGTGTGCATCAGGGACACAAACTAAAGCTCCCCAGATCCGTCTGAACATGTTAATTGACCAGAATGTTGATTTCAGAGCCGAATGAGGTTGTTTTTCAGGAGTGACCGGGATAATGAGGGACGACCGCTGGGTTAGTGGGACCCCGGAGCCTCACTGACACATTTATTATAGTTAACTAAGCCCAAAACCTTTTTGTTTGTTCCTTGAAATAAAATAAATGTTAACTGAAATAAATTTTCCTAGGTTTTCCTGCTGTAATGTTGATTATTTCCTCATATTCTCCATTGTTGCGGCTCCTCTCTTCCCAGTCTGTCAGTAACGCTCTGTTCACTTCCTGTCTCTATGAAGCCCCTCCTCCTGAAAAGCACACTGTGCTCTGATTGGTCGGCTGGATCAGTGTGTTGTGATTGGTCGAGCTCTTCGAGTGGTTTGGGAAATGTCCCGCCCCTTACCTACTGACTCACCCAGGCCCCGCCCCTTTATTCTGCGTATTAATTATTATAATGAGAAATATTGTGACGTGTTCCCTGGAAGAAAACTGATTTTGCTCAAATACATTGAATACATTTCACAAATAATTACACATACACTCAATTAATTGATCAAGCAATTTCGAGGTAGAAAGACAATAGTATTTTCCTGTAAAACATACTCCAGTAATAAACTTCGATTTAAAAAAAAAAAACAAATTCAGTGCATAATCACACATTAATGATCAACTGTTTATAAAATGGAGAGTTCCGGTCCTTGATTCTGATTGGTTGAGCCGCGTTCGAAGCCGTTGTAAATGACTCAACTGCCGTTTGTGATGCTTTGTTGCTTGGCAACCTCTTTGGAACTACATTGCTTGGCGGAGGAATACATGTGTTATAACTTTATATATTTTTGTTGCTGGTGTTGATTTAATGAATAAAATTAATATTAAAATTAATATTTTTATGAAGTAACCGTTTTTTTAAGGCAAAAAGCCCCTTGAAGCCGTGTTTTACATTGGATCTAGAACAACTAAGGGTGTTTTAACTTAAGGTCGTGCCTAACAACGCCCAGCTGTTCTACATTCACTGTAAATCACGGCTTCGCGAGGCGTGTTGCTTTAATAAACAGAAGAACAGATCTTTGCAGAGTTGCGAGGAAACTCTTATCGTTCGACAGGTGATGTTTCTGTCAGATATTAAATCATAAGCACGACAGCATCTGAAACAGCTTGGACGTCTGGAATATGGATAATAATACTGTGATGTCTTCAGTTTCCCACAATGCACCACGGCATCAATAAATAATGTGGATTACCGACATACCTTGCTTTTATTTATGCTGCTGTTGTTGTGTTTGATTATTATGAGCTCATCTTTTACTTGATGTGTTTTCATGCTTGTCCGGTTATCCGTCTCTGTGTTTGTTGATTATTATGGGATGTGTGGCATATTTTATTGGACAGCTTTATTGGACTTCCAGTGTAGTTTGTGTATGAAGCATCTTCAAGTCTTCAGGGTGAAATCTATTTATTCATTATGAACAGAAGAGTCTCACGGGGGCCGCCGGCAGCTGACTATATTGTCTATACCGTACACTGATAGTGTGTGTGTGTGTGTGTGTTAGACCCTGCCACGGAAAGGAATGAAGTGAGTTAATGTCCACTCAGTCCTTTCTGTGTGTGTGTGTGTGTGTGTGTGTGTGTGTGTGTGTGTGTGTTAGACCCTGCCACGTAACAAATGAAGTGAGTTAATGTCCACTCAGTCCTTCCTGTGTGTGTGTGTCTGTGTGTGTGTGTGTGTGTGTGTGTGTGTGTGTGTGTGTGTGTGTGTGTGTGTGCTCAGAAGCTCCTCAGAGAGAACTGAGATGAAGAGGAATTAGACAGCGAGATGGTGTGAGTAATTAGATGAAGTGATAGAGAGATGGAGTGAGAGTTATTCATCTCACACTCCTGAAGTCTCTGTGTCGAGTCACCTTCACTTATACAGTGCTTTTAAAGGAACACTCCGACTTTTTGGGACTTTAGCCTATTCACCTTATCCCCCAGAGTTAGATAAGTCCATACATACCTTTTTCATCTCCGTGCGTGCTATAAGTCTGTTTGACGCACCCACCGCTAGCCTAGCTTAGCACAAAGACTGGATGTAAATGGTTGCAGCTAGCATACTAATCCAAAAAAGTGACAAAATAATGCAAACATTTTCCTATTTACATGTTGTGATTTGTATAGTCACAGAGTGTACAAAAAACAAAGTCATATGAGACACAGACATATTTTAAACGTATAAATACTGGGAACTATATTCTCTGAAGGCGAAGCACTGCTACTTGGGCGGAGTGATAACCGCAGCACCTGAGACGCGCTGTGGTGAGGAGCAGAGAGTTCGTTCAGAGTGTTGCACTAATCACTCCGCCCAAGTAGCAGTGCTTCGCCTTCAGAGAATATAGTTCCCAGTATTTATACGTTTAAAATATGTCTGTGTCTCATATGACTTTGTTTTTTGTACACTCTGTGACTATACAAATCACAACATGTAAATAGGAAAATGTTTGCATTATTTTGTCACTTTTTTGGATTAGTATGCTAGCTGCAACCATTTACATCCAGTCTTTGTGCTAAGCTAGGCTAGCGGTGGGTGCGTCAAACAGACTTATAGCACGCACGGAGATGAAAAAGGTATGTATGGACTTATCTAACTCTGGGGGATAAGGTGAATAGGCTAAAGTCCCAAAAAGTCGGAGTGTTCCTTTAACAATATAGATTGTTTCAAAGCAGCTTTACAGTGATAATAGGAAATAAAAGTAACAGAGACTGTGTGTGTGTGTGTTTGTGTAATGACTCTCTATTATTCGTGTGTGTGTGTGTCTCCACAGTATATGTATGTGTGTGTGTGTGTGTGTGTGTGTGTGTATATATATATATATATATATATACACTCACCGGCCACTTTATTAGGTACCCCATGCTAGTAACGGGTTGGACCCCCTTTTGCCTTCAGAACTGCCTCAATTCTTCGTGGCATAGATTCAACAAGGTGCTGGAAGCATTCCTCAGGGAGTTTGGTCCATATTGACATGATGGCATCACACAGTTGCCGCAGATTTGTCGGCTGCACATCCATGATGCGAATCTCCCGTTCCACCACATCCCAAAGATGCTCTATTGGATTGAGATCTGGTGACTGTGGAGGCCATTTGAGTACAGCGAACTCATTGTCATGTTCAAGAAACCAGTCTGAGATGATTCCAGCTTTATGACATGGCGCATTATCCTGCTGAAAGTAGCCATCAGAAGTTGGGTACATTGTGGTCATAAAGGGATGGACATGGTCAGCAACAATACTCAGGTAGGCTGTGGCGTTGCAACGATGCTCAATTGGTACCAAGGGGCCCAAAGAGTGCCAAGAAAATATTCCCCACACCATGACACCACCACCACCAGCCTGAACCGTTGATACAAGGCAGGATGGATCCATGCTTTCATGTTGTAGACGCCAAATTCTGACCCTACCATCCGAATGTCGCAGCAGAAATCGAGACTCATCAGACCAGGCAACGTTTTTCCAATCTTCTATTGTCCAATTTCGATGAGCTTGTGCAAATTGTAGCCTCAGTTTCCTGTTCTTAGCTGAAAGGAGTGGCACCCGGTGTGGTCTTCTGCTGCTGTAGCCCATCTGCCTCAAAGTTCGACGTACTGTGCGTTCAGAGATGCTCTTCTGCCCACCTTGGTTGTAACGGGTGGTTATTTGAGTCACTGTTGCCCTTCTATCAGCTCGAACCAGTCTGGCCATTCTCCTCTGACCTCTGGCATCAACAAGGCATTTCCGCCCACAGAACTGCCGCTCACTGGATGTTTTTTCTTTTTCGGACCATTCTCTGTAAACCCTAGAGATGGTTGTGCGTGAAAATCCCAGTAGATTAGCAGTTTCTGAAATACTCAGACCAGCCCTTCTGGCACCAACAATCATGCCACGTTCAAAGTCACTCAAATCACCTTTCTTCCCCATACTGATGCTCGGTTTGAACTGCAGGAGATTGTCTTGACCATGTCTACATGCCTAAATGCACTGAGTTGCCGCCATGTGATTGGCTGCTTAGAAATTAAGTGTTAACGAGCAGTTGGACAGGTGTACCTAATAAAGTGGCCGGTGAGTGTATATATACAGTGAAGAAAATAAGTATTTGAACACCCTGCTATTTTGCAAGTTCTCCCACTTAGAAATCATGGAGGGGTCTGAAATTGTCATCGTAGGTGAATGTCCACTGTGAGAGACATAATCTAAAAAAAAATATCCAGAAATCACAATGTATGATTTTTTAACTATTTATTTGTAAGATACAGCTGCAAATAAGTATTTGAACACCTGTCTATCAGCTAGAATTCTGACCCTCAAAGACCTGTTAGTCTGCCTTTAAAATGTCCACCTCCACTACATTTATTATCCTAAATTAGAGATGCACCTGTTTGAGGTCGTTAGCTGCATAAAGACCCCTGTCCACCCCATACAATCAGTAAGAATCCCACTACTAACATAGCCAAGACCAAAGAGCTGTCCAAAGACACTAGAGACAAAATTGTACACCTCCACAAGGCTGGAAAGGGCTACGGGGAAATTGCCAAGCAGCTTGGTGAAAAAAGGTCCACTGTTGGAGCAATCATTAGAAAATGGAAGAAGCGAAACATGACTGTCAATCTCCCTCGGACTGGGGCTCCATGCAAGATCTCACCTCGTGGGGTCTCAATGATCTTAAGAAAGGTGAGAAATCAGCCCAGAACTACACGGGAGGAGCTGGTCAATGACCTGAAAAGAGCTGGGACCACCGTTTCCAAGGTTACTGTTGGTAATACACTAAGCCGTCATGGTTTGAAATCATGCATGGCACGGAAGGTTCCCCTGCTTAAACCAGCACATGTCAAGGCCCGTCTTAAGTTTGCCAATGATCATTTGGATGATCCAGAGGAGTCATGGGAGAAAGTCATGTGGTCAGATGAGACCAAAATAGAACTTTTTGGTCATAATTCCACTAACCGTGTTTGGAGGAAGAAGAATGATGAGTACCATCCCAAGAACACCATCCCTACTGTGAAGCATGGGGGTGGTAGCATCATGCTTTGGGGTGTTTTTCTGCACATGGGACAGGGCGACTGCACTGTATTAAGTAAAGGATGACCGGGGCCATGTATTGCAAAATTTTGGGGAACAACCTCCTTCCCTCAGTTAGAGCATTGAAGATGGGTCGAGGCTGGGTCTTCCAACATGACAATGACCCAAAGCACACAGCCAGGATAACCAAGGAGTGGCTCTGTAAGAAGCATATCAAGGTTCTGGCGTGGCCTAGCCAGTCTCCAGACCTAAACCCAATAGAGAATCTTTGGAGGGAGCTCAAACTCTGTGTTTCTCAGCGACAGCCCAGAAACCTGACTGATCTAGAGAAGATCTGTGTGGAGGAGTGGGCCAAAATCCCTCCTGCAGTGTGTGCAAACCTGGTGAAAAACTACAGCAAACGTTTGACCTCTGTAATTGCAAACAAAGGCTACTGTACCAAATATTAACATTTATTTTCTCAGGTGTTCAAATACTTATTTGCAGCTGTATCTTACAAATAAATAGTTAAAAAATCATACATTGTGATTTCTGGGTATTTTTTTTTAGATTATGTCTCTCACAGTGGACATGCACCTACGATGACAATTTCAGACCCCTTCATGATTTCTAAGTGGGAGAACTTGCAAAATAGCAGGGTGTTCAAATACTTATTTTCTTCACTGTATATATATTAGGGATGGTAAGATTCATCGATTCGCATCGGTGCATCGGTATAAAAGCTAACGATGCGATGCATCGATTTAAATAAGTGTGCATCGGATACAAGTTGGCATTTGTATCGCGATGCATCGGTTCTAACATATCTGCATCGGTAAAAAAAGATTTATTCATATATAATTATTAGTAGATGCGTTATACTTTTACTATTTAGAAAGTGACCAATCATTTGTGACCATTATGTAACTGCTGCGTTCACACCGGACACAGATGTTGCGTCTGTAGCGGGAGATTTCCATGTTAAGTCAATGTAAAGACGCGTTGACGCGGGTCTGGAGCCTGGAGGTCCTGCAATTTCGCCTCATTCGCGCGTCCAGTTCGACTAGATTGATTTCTTCTTTCTAAACTGTTGCTCGTGCGCGTTCTCTCATCACCACTGCTGACGCTGCTGTACGTGAATATGACGTATCACAACACTACGAGTGCGAGGCGTGTCCTGATATCACCTATACATTTAAACCTTAAAGTAGGACATTTAAGTTAATCTGGTTTACAGGAGCCTGTGACTCCAAATAATCGTTTTTCATATATATATATATATATATATATATATATATATATATTGAATACAGTTATGAAAGACCTGTTTGTGAAAGTTTCTTTTTATTTTTATTATTGTTTATGTTAAAACAGCACCTGCTTTCTGGTCACTGTTAGCCTACCTGCTGAAATCACATTAGGAACATTTCTTTATTGTTTATCCCTGAGCATCCTTAGATTGTTTCACTGTTAAATGTGTGAGCTGTTAAAAAATGTAACTGGAGACAGGACAGGAAAAGTATGTCTGTTTTTATTTAGCCTAATCTTGTGTTTGTGAAAGAGCCATGCGTTAAAAGTCAGATATATGGCACTTAAGCTACTTTATGATTTGTTGTATGTCTGAACAGAAGAAATAAAAGTTAACTATCTATACAATATTGAATTGCATGGCATCATATTTTTCTCCATTGGATCGTATTACATTGAATCGCATCGCGTTGAATCGAATCGAAATCGGATCGCACCGAATCGTTAAAGTAGTGAATCGTATCGCATCGCATCGGTAGATGCTTATATGTATCTTTAATGTATCGAATCGTTGGCTGTGCATCGAGATGCGTATCGCATCGGTCTCAGCTATGGAGATGCACATCCCTAATATATATACACTCACCGGCCACTTTATTAGGTACACCTGTCCAACTGCTCGTTAACACTTAATTTCTAAGCAGCCAATCACATGGCGGCAACTCAGTGCATTTAGGCATGTAGACATGGTCAAGACAATCTCCTGCAGTTCAAACCGAGCATCAGTATGGGGAAGAAAGGTGATTTGAGTGACTTTGAACGTGGCATGATTGTTGGTGCCAGAAGGGCTGGTCTGAGTATTTCAGAAACTGCTAATCTACTGGGATTTTCACGCACAACCATCTCTAGGGTTTACAGAGAATGGTCCGAAAAAGAAAAAACATCCAGTGAGCGGCAGTTCTGTGGGCGGAAATGCCTTGTTGATGCCAGAGGTCAGAGGAGAATGGCCAGACTGGTTCGAGCTGATAGAAGGGCAACAGTGACTCAAATAACCACCCGTTACAACCAAGGTGGGCAGAAGAGCATCTCTGAACGCACAGTACGTCGAACTTTGAGGCAGATGGGCTACAGCAGCAGAAGACCACACCGGGTGCCACTCCTTTCAGCTAAGAACAGGAAACTGAGGCTACAATTTGCACAAGCTCATCGAAATTGGACAATAGAAGATTGGAAAAACGTTGCCTGGTCTGATGAGTCTCGATTTCTGCTGCGACATTCGGATGGTAGGGTCAGAATTTGGCGTCTACAACATGAAAGCATGGATCCATCCTGCCTTGTATCAACGGTTCAGGCTGGTGGTGGTGGTGTCATGGTGTGGGGAATATTTTCTTGGCACTCTTTGGGCCCCTTGGTACCAATTGAGCATCGTTGCAACGCCACAGCCTACCTGAGTATTGTTGCTGACCATGTCCATCCCTTTATGACCACAATGTACCCAACTTCTGATGGCTACTTTCAGCAGGATAATGCGCCATGTCATAAAGCTGGAATCATCTCAGACTGGTTTCTTGAACATGACAATGAGTTCGCTGTACTCAAATGGCCTCCACAGTCACCAGATCTCAATCCAATAGAGCATCTTTGGGATGTGGTGGAACGGGAGATTCGCATCATGGATGTGCAGCCGACAAATCTGCGGCAACTGTGTGATGCCATCATGTCAATATGGACCAAACTCCCTGAGGAATGCTTCCAGCACCTTGTTGAATCTATGCCACGAAGAATTGAGGCAGTTCTGAAGGCAAAAGGGGGTCCAACCCGTTACTAGCATGGGGTACCTAATAAAGTGGCCGGTGAGTGTATATATGTGTGTGTATGTATGTATGTACAAGTGTGTGTGTGTGTGTGTTTGTGTAATGACTTTCTAATATTCATCAATGTGTGTGCACAGTATATGTATGTGTGTGTGAGTGAGTGAGTGTGTGTGTGTGTGCACAGTATATGTATGTGTGTAATGACTTTTTAATATTCATCTGTGTGTGCATAGTATATGTATGTGTGTGTATGTATATATATATGTGTGTGTGTGTGTGTATATATATATGTGTGTGTGTGTGTATATAAGTGTGTGTTTGTGTGTGTGAGTGCGTTTTTGTGAAACATTTCTCTTCAAAATTGATTTAAGCTTCTATTCACATTAATTTTCCGAGGCATCCAGTGCCTCATGTGTGCGTTCAGGAGTGTAAGAGCACAGACTCCAGAAGTGTTTGCTCTGCGCACAGAAATAGAAGCTTATTCAAACTCTTATTTAAGCCGACAGACCAGAAAGAGAAGGAGAACTTGTTAGCCTGTTGTCTCAGGGAAACTTCACTGGTTAATTAAACCGCGTTGACAGAAGAGTGTAAAAACACTTCAGTGAGTTGCAGTCCAGCAGGGGCGACTCCTCAGACGTGTGTGTGTGTGTGTGTGTGTGTGTGTGTGTGTGTGTGTCAGTGTTCAGACTCAGCGTCACACAGCAGTGAAGCCGTGAATCTCCAGCTGACCTCACTCATGCTGGAGTCTTAATTAACTGCACAAACGTACAGATTTATTTACTTTTAATTACTCTGTTTAGCAGACACGGTCTGTCTCGGGTTAAAGGTCACGCTCCACATCTGAGCCTTTCATTCTGTCCGATTTGATAGTTTCTGTTCAGCCGATCAGTGCATTTATAACAATAAAGACAACAGTAGTTGGCCATTGTGCTGAATGTCAACAAGTAGAAATAATTAAATTTGTTAATAATAAAAGTAATTAATTTCAACCAGTGTCAGTCAATGTTGGCCATACATATTGATATTTTATTTAATATCAATAGAAGTAGTTCTTGTTACATCATATTTGTATTTAAGAGTTGTTCACAAGTCAACAAGTCATCCAATAACTGACTAATTAATTAAAGAGGTTGGCCAGTTTTTTAAAATATTTTTTTATTATAACTCAAATATTTTTTTATCTCAATTTTTTTTTATTAATTTGCATTATGTGCTTTACAGTGTTGTTATTGTGATTGTAAAACTGAAAGTATTAATTAACCATTTTTTAGTAATTGAAATAAAATAAAAATAAATAAATAAATAAAATACATGAAAAACTTACATTTTTCCTTTGGCAACTAAATCGAACTAGCTTAAGTTTTATTACTAAAACTAAAACTGGAATTAAAATAAATTAAAGTTAAATAGAAATATTTAACAAAAACTAATAAAAATGACAAAAGTTCATGACAAAATTAGTAAAAACTTTAAAATGTAAAATAAAATTGCAAATGCACATTAAAAAGCTCATTCTAAATATGAATAATTATAACAGTATAAAAATAATGCTAAAATAAAACTGGTGCTTTATCTGTTTTGCACAGTAAAATGCATTTTTGTTTTTAAGGTGTGTCGAGTTATACACTTATTTTAAGTTGATCTTATGATCTTATGAATATGATCTTAAAGCTTATTCTGACTAACAGCAAAGGTTTGTCATAAGGTCACTGCATTATTGTTTTTGAAGGCAAAAACAAGTGTGATGTGAGAAACGTGGTGAAAAACATCTGATCCGGCGACTCGACTATTGGTTCATGCAACCCAGCAGAAAATTGATTTTGTACTTTTCCGAATCTCCAGTCACATACAGCATATTTTTGACAAGCGTCTTTGTCCCGGTGTGGAGGCGTTCATCCGTCCTCGAAGTCTCAGGCGTTGGGAAGCAAAATTATTCGTGTCTGTGTCAGACAGACTCATCAGAGAGCAGAGCGGGTCTCAACGGGAGCCAATCACAGCGCAGATGCCTGTGTGTGTGTGTGTGTGTGTGTGTGTGTGTGTGTGTGTGTGTGATGGGTAGGTTTAGTGTGTGTGTATGAGAAGAGTGTGTGGGGAGAGAGAGAGAGAGTGTGTGTGTATGAGAAGAGTGTGTGGGGAGAGAGAGAGAGTGTGTGTGTGTGTGTGTGTGATGGGTAGGTTTAGTGTGTATGAGAAGAGTGTGTGGGGAGAGAGAGAGTGTGTGTGTGTGTGTGTGATGGGTAGGTTTATTGTGTGTGTATGAGAAGAGTGTGGGGAGAGAGAGAGAATGTGTGTGTGTGTGTGATGGGTAGGTTTAGTGTGTGTGTGTATGAGAAGAGTGTGTGGGGAGAGAGAGAGAGAGTGTGTGAGTGTGATGGGTAGGTTTAGTGTGTGTGTATGAGAAGAGTGTGGGGAGAGAGAGAGAGTGTGTGTGTGTGTGTGTGATGGGTAGGTTTAGTGTGTGTGTATGAGAAGAGTGTGTGGGGAGAGAGAGTGTGTGTGTGTGTGTGATGGGTAGGTTTAGTGTGTGTGTATGAGAAGAGTGTGGGGAGAGAGAGAGAGAGAGTGTGTGTGTGTGTGTGTGTGTGTGTGTGTGTGATGGGTAGGTTTAGTGTGTGTGTATGAGAAGAGTGTGTGGGGAGAGAGAGAGTGTGTGTGTGTGTGTGTGTGTGATGGGTAGGTTTAGTGTGTGTGTATGAGAAGAGTGTGGGGAGAGAGAGAGAATGTGTGTGTGTGTGATGGGTAGGTTTAGTGTGTGTGTGTGTATGAGAAGAGTGTGTGGGGAGAGAGAGAGAGAGTGTGTGAGTGTGATGGGTAGGTTTAGTGTGTGTATGAGAAGAGTGTGTGTGTGTGTGATGGGTAGGTTTAGTGTGTGTGTATGAGAAGAGTGTGTGGGGAGAGAGAGAGAGAGTGTGTGTGATGGGTAGGTTTAGTGTGTGTGTATGAGAAGAGTGTGTGGGGAGAGAGGGAGTGTGTGTGTGTGTGTGTGTGATGGGTAGGTTTAGTGTGTGTGTATGAGAAGAGTGTGTGGGGAGAGAGGGAGTGTGTGTGTGTGTGTGTGTGTGATGGGTAGGTTTAGTGTGTGTGTATGAGAAGAGTGTGTGGGGAGAGAGGGAGTGTGTGTGTGATGGGTAGGTTTGGGGGTCAGTTTAGTGTGTGTGTGTGTGTATGGGTAGAGAGAGAGAGTGTGTGTGTGTGTGTGTGAGGAGAGTGTGTGTGTGTGTGTGTGTGTGTGATCGGTGGGTTAGTGTGTGTGTGTGTGTGAGAAGTGAACTCGTCTAAAGTCATGCAGTAATGAAGTAATTGCAGCACAGATCTGTAATTCCTCTGAACAGTGACATTAAGCATCAGGTTTTCGAGCTAAAAGGAAATTAGTGTGTGTGTGTGTGTGTGTGTGTGTGTGTGTGTGTGTGGGACGCTGAAGCTAAAGCTGCTTTACAATCTCTCACCCTTTAATCGAAGCTTAACCCCGTGTAGCAGATACACCTGGAAGATTACCAGCATCTCTACTCATGCCCAAATCTGGTGAACATCTACAGTAATATCATGAAATATATGTTGTTTGTGCATGCATTACTTTAACACTGTAAAGCCAATGAAATTATAGTCTGAAAATAATTGGTGAAACAGTTGATTGAACCTTTAGACAAAATATCAACAAAGTTTGCATAAACCTGTATAGTATTTAATCTTAGTGTTTAAAATTTGTCCATTACATGAACAATTAGAATCCAGGCATTAGAATCCAGCAGGAATACTTCACTTGTTTCATTAGTAGATGAATCAATGAATCTCTTGAATGAACGATTCAATGACTCACTCATAAAGGCTTCACTTGTTTCATTAGTAGATGAATCAATGAATCTCTTGAATGAACGATTCAATGACTCACTCATAAAGGCTTCACTTGTTTCATTAGTAGATGAATCAATGAATCTCTTGAATGAACGATTCAATGACTCACTCATAAAGGCTTCACTTGTTTCATTAGTAGATGAATCAATGAATCTCTTGAATGAACGATTCAATGACTCACTCATAAAGGCTTCACTTGTTTCATTAGTAGATGAATCAATGAATCTCTTGAATGAACGATTCAATGACTCACTCATAAAGGCTTCACTTGTTTCATTAGTTGATGAATCAATGAATCTCTTGAATGAACAATTCAATGACTCACTCATAAAGGCTTCACTTGTTTCATTAGTAGATGAATCAATGAATCTCTTGAATGAACGATTCAATGACTCACTCATAAAGGCTTCACTTGTTTCATTAGTTGATGAATCAATGAATCTCTTGAATGAACGATTCAATGACTCACTCATAAAGGCTTCACTCGTTCATTAGTAGATGAATCAATTAATCTCTTGAATGAACGATTCAATGACTCACTCATAAAGGCTTCACTTGTTTCATTAGTAGATGAATCAATGAATCTCTTGAATGAACAATTCAATGACTCACTCATAAAGGCTTCACTCGTTCATTAGTAGATGAATCAATTAATCTCTTGAATGAACGATTCAATGACTCATAAAGGCTTCACTTGTTTCATTACTGGATGAATCAGGTTTTTTAACAAACCTCTTGTATTAATTATTCAAAGACTCACTCGTAAAGATTTCTCGTTTAATTTCTAGATGAATCAGTGATTTTCAACAAATCTCTTGAATGAATGATTCAATGAGTCACTCTTAGAAATTTAATTTGTTTCATTACTGGATGAATCAGCATTTTTCAACGAATCTCTTGAATTAATGATTCAATGACTCACTAATAAGGATTTATCTTGTTTCATAACTGGATGAATGAGAATTTTTAAACGAATCTGATTCAAATGATTCAATGACACATTTTGTAACAGTCACTTGTCTCCACCTACTGGTGTAACGAAGTAATTGATACAATCTTTACTTGAAGCGTCAAGTTACGTTCATAAGGTTATTTCCTCAGTTTTGATCCCTACTGTAGACATCAGTGTTCATATCCGAACTATAAACGTGTATCCCAGTACTTCTGTGATAATGTGAATTATTATAACACTGAAATATTGATACTGTGTGGTTGAAAAGACGGTTAGTGAAGCGCTTTCATACTGTACATGACAACTCTCAGTGTATCAGAACACAGATCTGAATCAGTGTGATCGTACTTGATGGACAGAGCCGAATCACTGATTTAGAAATAAGATCATGTGGGTGTTTGAATCGAGATTAAACAAAACCTACAAACACGAGATCTGAATGAAAAGCCCCTGCTTCTGTCACTGGGAATCGTGTCATGTGATCCCGTTCAGATCTCAGTGTTGGTTCATCGAGAGTGTGTGTGGTCATGAATTGTGAATTGTTTGTTAATGCACACGCTTCCATCCGTCTCTTGTAATCATCTGTGCCTTCTCTCTCTCTCTCTCTCTCTCTCTCTCTCTCTCTCTCTCTCTCTCTCTCTCTCTCTCTCTCTCTCTCTCTCTCGCTCTCTCTCTCTCTCTCTCTCTGTCCTCTTCTCTCTCTCTCTCTCTCTCTCTCTCTCTCTCTGTCCTCTTGTCTCTCTCTCTCTCTCTCTCTCTCTCTCTTTCCTCTTCTCTCTCTCTCTCTCTCTCTGTCCTCTTGTCTCTCTCTCTCTGTCCTCTTGTCTCTCTCTCTCTCTCTCTCTCTCTCTTTCCTCTTCTCTCTCTCTCTCTCTGTCCTCTTGTGTCTCTCTCTCTCTCTCTCTTTCCTCTTCTCTCTCTCTCTCTCTCTCTCTCTCTCTCTCTCTCTCTCTCTCTCTTTCCTCTTCTCTCTCTCTCTCTTTCCTCTTCTCTCTCTCTCTCTGTCCTCTTGTCTCTCTCTCTCTCTCTCTCTGTCCTCTTGTCTCTCTCTCTCTCTCTTTCTCTTTCTCTCTCGGCTCCTGAAAGCTTTTTAAACAACATCACCTCAATTATGGCTCTCAGACGAGCCGCTCTAAAAGCCGCAGTCAATCGCAGTCAATGCTTTACAGAGACACACACACACACACATTGTGTCTGTGTACTTGAATCTGAGAGAGAAACGCTCTGTTTTAAACCCCGTCTTGCACTAGATATGCGGCTGCCTTAAGAGGAAAGCAGTGCTTTATCCGGTCAGACCAAAATGTATTCAGACCTTCAACATTTCTCACATTATCAGTTTATTCGCTATAGTTTAGAAAATGGTAATAGAATATGACAAGAGTTATGAACTCGGTGTATATTTCAGTGGTTTTGTCCATCCTGTCAGACTCTCACACATGAATTATGTTGAATATCTGTCAGCTGTTAAATTTAACTACACAATTAGATAATACCAGTTTAGCCAAATTTAATACCAAATTTTATAAATGTTTCTGGTCGTCACTGTATGAATAATTTCTGGGTATAATATGTCACAGTTTACTTTATTTTGCTCTCCTCACTTACATAAATTAACTATAATGTCCTGCACACACTAGTAAAAAAATATCAAAAATTATATCTGGTGTCTGAATAATATTTGGTTTGACTGTATGTTAATTATTTGAGACACGGGAGACTCGTTTCCATTAGCATGTCACTAAACTAAGAATGCATAATTTATAAGTTAAAGTCTTTAGTATAATTGAACAAACGTCCTCCTTCAGCTCGAGTCTTTTTGCTGTGAAATCTTGATTTTTATTCAGTAAACGTGAGAAGAATAACTTTGATATTGTACGTA
>JAULUF010000009.1:56595000-56597500 GCA_031834385.1 Semotilus atromaculatus
TGCTGGATTGTGATTGGCCAGTCACGCCATAAAGATGTAGAGTGTTTCTGCATAAGGACTTTAAACTGCATAATTTATTGTTATATCTCAGTTAATACTCTCGTACCCCTCCACAGAATTTATCAATTAAATAATTTAAATCATTAATTTATTTACAAAATGGCATGCCAAAAAACATTTAAATAACTAAGAAAAAAACAATAACAATTATATTATACCATTGTAAGTACTTAAAAAAAAAGTTTTTTACAATTTGAGATTTTATACATCAAAGTAATGAAATCTGATTGTGATTAATTACTTTGTTTATTATGGAGGACTGGGAATATCACATAAAATAGGAATTTATCAATTAAGTAATTAATAAAATCATTAATACATTTACAAAATGACATGCCAAAAATAATTTAAACAGTTAAGAAAAATGTAATTAACAAAATATATTAAACCATTGTCAATCAAGAAAAAGTTTCAAAATGTGTTTTAACTTCATAAGTACATTATGCAGTTGGAGTGTTCAGTGTTGTTATCATATTGCGTATGAGCCATAATTTAAAAATACTTCAGATATTCCTTCTCTTAAAAAAGGATAAGTTTGCGTGTCAGATGAAACCCCCGAGATTATTCACACGGAGACATTTGAGTCGTTTATCAGCCGAGTTTCTCTTTATCTGTTCAACACAGACCGAATATTGTTTATAATATAATATCTTGAGCCGAGGGCCCTTTAGAAAATATATTTCAACATGATCTCATTAGTATTCATAGTTCTAGCACACGTTTACAGCGTACTACGTTTTACTAATCTTTGCGGATCATCGGTCTAGCTTCATCTAATTTATAATAAATGAGATTAATTTAATATATTTCACCGGATTCCTTTGACATCATCAAGGTTTCATCCTTTTCCTTATGAATCTAAACTGTAAACAAGTGATTTCTGCAACTTATATTAAGCGTTAATGATAATTAGATTTAGCCACAAACTGCAAATTACTTTTATATTGAATTTCCCTTCTGGGATTTTCTGTGATATTGTGAAGATACAGATTTACTAAAGCAAAATTATTATTATTTTTTTTTTTATGAAATGTTTTAATATTTTATTTCAGTTGATTTCAAGTAATATTTTTTTTAATTATTATTTGTTTAAAAAAAGTAATACTTTTATTCTGCAAGGATTTTTACACTGATCAAAAGTGACAGTAAAGCGTTTATGGTGTTACAAAGGATTCAAATCAAACTTTTTATTCTTCAAAGAAATAAAATGCATCACAGTTTTCACAAAAACTGTTTTCAACATTGATAATAGTCATAAATATTTTCCTGAGCATCAGATCATCATATTATCCTGATTTCTGAAGGATCATGTGACTCTGAAGACTGGAGTAATGATGCTGAACATTCAGCTTTGATCACAGGAATAAATTAGTTAAATATATATATTCACATAGAAAACAGCTGATTTACATTATAATAATATTTCACTGTTTTTACTGTATTTTTGATCAAATAAATGCAGCCTTGGTGAGCAGAACAGACTTGAACTAAAAAAATCTCTATTAATAATCTCTTCACAGATCCTTCTTTCTAAAGCATTAAAATCTTCTGACCGCTAGTGTGCATGAGTCGCATCCTCGCTGACCTCTGACTCTGTCTGTCTGTTCTCAATCAGGTCCAGTGTCTGGTGGCCACAGACGTGGATAAAGGTAACAATGCATGTCTTATATTTAACATTGTTTGCGAAACACACACACACACACACGCGCACACACACACACACACACAGAGATAAGGACACGTCCACTGCACAATAGGAAACCAGAGAAACACACGTTTGGACCAAGTGTGAGACGTGTCACACGTGTGTGTGAGTGAGTGTGCTTGTTTTTGTGATATATGAGGACACAAATGTGTATAATGACATGCATATTACACTGGTATTACAACTTACACATGACTTATGAGGACATTGCATGAGTCCTCATATTTCAAATAGCTTAAAAAACATAAAAAACAATGATTTTTTAAAAATGCAGCATGTCTCCTGTGATGGGTAGGTTTAGGGATAGGGGCAGTGTGTGTGTGTGTGTGTAAGGGGATAGAATATATAGTTTGTACAGTATAAAAACCATTACGCCTATGGAATGTCCTCATAAATCACAAAAACAAAGCTGGGTGTGTGTGTGTGTGTGTGTGATACACTTGTCTTTCTCTCTGTATGTTTCCTTTTTAAGCCCGTCCTCTGTATCACCTCACACTTTCTCAAACACACACTCCTGAAGACTCTTGGGTAAAATAGTCCAGATAGCAGACCTGGGTCTTATCAGACAGAGATGAGTGTTAATGGAGTGAAGGTCAGTGAAGTTATGAGACACACACACACACACACACACACACACACATGTTGGTGCAACAGCATTATGAGGACTCTCCATAGGCGTAATGGTTTTTATACTGTACAAACTATATATTCTATCCCCTTACACACACACACACA
>JAULUF010000009.1:56602500-56627500 GCA_031834385.1 Semotilus atromaculatus
AAACTCAAGACTACAGTGGAGGCATTTCAGGAGTTCAGAAACACTGATATAGAGAATAACCCCTGCTGGAGGGACGTTTTCATGCTCAAACTGCAACATTACACACTAAAGAAAGATGAAGATGGGAAAAAAAGCATAATTTTGTTCCACACTAAAACTGGTAATTGATTATTTCCGGCAGCTCTAGCTATTTTTACAGTGCATCATTCGCGCAGTAACCGGTCTCGTTCGTTCTCCCGTACAGATGGTGGTGTTTAAGAGCATAAGGCATCCGTTCTAACACACACACACATCTCGAGTGTGTCTCGCACTGACCCGTAATCTGCTCTCACACCCCACGTGCCGTTTCTGTGTTGTTCTCGACATGTTGAGCCAGCAGATTTTTTCCTGCTGGAGGACGTAATTAATGATCTCATTAGAGGGACTTGTTAGCGAGGACAGCAGCTTTGAGTCCACGCACGCTCGTTAGTAAAGCGCTTTCTTAATTGCTGCCGTTAGAACAAAAAAAAAAAACACATCAGGGGTTACAGAGCCTTTATTAATCCTGAATCTGATTCACAAAACATTCTTAAAGTGCCACTATTATGCTTTTTCACATTTTACATAGTGTGTGTAATATGGCTGAATGTGAATATAAAAGGTCTGCAACGTTTCAAAGATCAAACTTTCTCACTTCCTGCTGAAACTAAACTACGTAGGTTTGTAACTAATTTGCATAATGGCAGCCTCTGGTCTTGATTGGCTGAACAGCGTCTCTTAGCCCCGCCCTCAAACACTAGTGTATCTGAGACTGGGAGAGTTGTTCGTGTGGAGAAGACGCTGTTTTCTGAGATTGATACGGTAAAACACACGCCATTGTTATTGTTCGTATCACTGTGATCAAGAGCTGAGACTCAGATATGCTAATGAGTATTTGGTTTCTGACGAATCACAGCAGACTAGGACATCTGACCAATCAGAGCAGAGCAGCTCTCAGAGAGGCGGAGCTTAGAGAGACTGAATCTCCGAACGAACCGGTTTAGACATTGAGATGATGCTGCAGTGGATATTATGAGAAAATTAAAGTGTTAAAATTTAAATGCATGTGAACCTGTTGCAGGAGACGCCAAAACACAATCAGGAACATTTAAATAGCATGGCACTTTAAAAAATGTAACTATTTTACAAATGTATTAATTCATCTAATTACGAATATATTTTATTCCCAAAAATACTTATTTAGAAAAAAATTTTCCAAGATTGTTCCTAAGACAAAACTTCAAAAGAATTCAAATTCTTGAAAAAAATGAATTCTTAAAAATAATAGTAAATTACCCATTAAAGTAAGGATAGCAGGTAAGATGTTTAATGAATTTATTGGGTTGTTTCAAGCTCGGTTATTCACGTTAACTAAAACTATTAAAAACATTGCTGTTAATCTAAATAAAGCTGAAATAAAATATGTAATTCAAGAGTAAGACTAGTATAGTGGCATCATTCGGACTGCATCTTTCAGCATTGACGGCTCTTCAGAAGTGATGCAATAGTTATTTTTTTGCCAGCAACATTTAAATTGCAAATATTTTATGTAATAGTAGATGTTTTACGAGTGATTGATTGTTTTTTTCCTCACGTCAGACGTCTGTCGCACCATTGAGGACTGTGTTTTTCTGAGCTTCTCCATTAGTGCCAGTGCTTTTATACAGACGTCTGGAGTTTTAATGAAGAGTTTATCGCTCTTGGACTAATGCTGAATGAATTCTGCTCCTCCTGTCACTAGGAGAACAATAAGTCTTTAATGCGGCCCATATTTCATGTTGCCGTGCTGGGGTGTGTTTATTTCAGAGGTGTGTGTGAGGGTCAGAGACGCTCTCGGTGAGCTTGTCTCTCAGTTCCAGTGTTTATGGAGCTCATACACCATTAATCATTTTTCAGCTAAATAATGGTGTCATGCCATAATCCATCATGCACACAGAGAGCGCTGAGCATTATAGGATGTAATTACACTTAAGAGTGTGTGTTTGATGATATGTGTGTGTGTGTGTGCCTCATATTTTAACAACACACTCATGTCACGACACAACACTGTGTCTCATGATACTTTGAACCAGGGTTTTTATAGTTAACTAAAACTGAAGCAAAAGCCAGAAAAACATTTTTGACTTTAACTGAAATAAAAATATCCTGCTGGACTCTGAATGATTGCATATGTTTCTTATTTAACGTGATTTTCAAAATTACGGCTACGGTAGATTATATTTTTTAAGACACACACGGGCATTTCCACTCGATACAGATCGAGTGTCTCTGCATTCATTCATTTCTCATGAAAACTGAAAACACTCCAACAAACAGCAGAGAGAGAGAGAGAGAGAGAGAGAGAGAGAGAGAGAGAGAGAGAGAGTGTGTTTAAATGACTTGATTGATTGATTGATTGATTGACTTTATTAATCCCACACTGGGGAAATTCCTGTGTTACAGCAGCTCCAGTAAAATATATAAAAGTAAAATAAAATACAAATATAAGAATAAAACTGTATTTACATAATAACCAACCTTATGTAAACAGACAATCTATAAACACAAATATACAAATAAATATGCTAATAAATAACGGTAACATATTGCACAGTTGGAGGTGACACAAAGTAATAAATAGATACGAAATATACATAATGCAAAATGTTGTCCAGTACTACTCAGCTACTTATCCGCAGCTAACAGTGCTAGTTCAACTTGTTCTTGTTTGTGTAATTGCTGTGCTGTTTAGTTAATTTGAGAGAAGTTTGAACACTCAATGTACTGTATCTGCTTCTTTAGCTTAATAGAAATTAACTCATGCAGAAATGTTCATGTTTTAATTATAAGGTGTGTGTGTGTTTGCACAGTATTTACACATCTATCTGTCTATCATCTGTCTGTTTATCAGCCTGTCTTTAGTACATTTATTGTATTGAATCTATGAGTATTGAAAAGAGCAACATACACATTCTGCTAAACATCTTTTATGTTTCACAGAAAAAAAAACCTCATACAAGTTTGGATGGACGTGATGGTTTACTATTAAACTATTAAAACGATAACTATTAAAATAATTCCCTCTTCAAAACACCTTCTGTTTTGCCTCCCAACATTACATTTCAAATAAATAAATAAATAAATAAAAGTCTTCTAAAATCTGAAATTGCCAGCAACTAATGTTCTCCATGAGGAAACCAACTTGATAAACAACTAAGAAATGATGATGATGTGAAAATGCAAAAAGGTTTATATGAGAGTTTCGAGGATGCTAGAAAAGCAAGTGTTTGTGTGTGTGTAACGGTAAAGCTAAATCTTGCACACAGCAGGACTCGTCTGATTGTTTGTCTGCTGAACACCATATATTATCTATATACGCGGCATGAACTTCAGAGCCCACAGGACCCGTTTGATAACAGCCATCAGACCCCTAGACATCTGCCTGAACATATTATCGCATTGCAAGCTTCTCTAATCTCAGCGGCTCCAGGAAGAAACGCTTGTATTTATCTGAATGATTTGATCAGAATCTTTAAGGGAACCTGCTGTCTATTAAGCATACTAGAATAAACACACGACATCTAGTGAGCGAGTGAGATGAGGGTCATCTGAGGTCATCCCGTTTGTGTTTGTGTCCCACAGGCGATACAGACGAACTCTCCTTTACTTCAGCATGGAAGATTGTTTTTCGACATAAAACCTGACGGAGAAGAGTTTACCCAAGGCAAGTGTGTATATAGTTTACAGCACTTTCACTTTTTAAACTCTCCAAAAGTCCTTTTCGCTCTCTTAATAATCGCATCACCACACACTATGTGTGTGCGAGTTCAGTGAACTTACAAAAATGTCTCTTAGTTGCTACGAACAATGACAGTAATTAGTCCATTATGCAACATTATGAATTATATAATCAGTAGCAAATCAAAAATCTCCCAGCGGATTCTTCTGAGATCATTAAATGTAATTGATATAATGATATAATGTATATAAGTGATGGCGATGATAAAGGATGAAAATAGGAGGTCTGTATATTCTATTGAACACACTTCACATCCCATAATCATCCTTTCAGTATTACGTTATGCTGACGTTATTTCTGATAGTTCACTGAACATTAAAATTATTTTTTTTTTTTTTGGTTATGCAGACGTCAAAGGCCCTCTGAATTTTTTTATTTATTTTTTTTTATGAATATGTTAGCCTTTCAAGGTTATGAATAAGCTGGTGTTTTCCAAAACAATTTCAAAATTTGCATTTAGGAGATATAAGCATTCAAAACTTCTCACACTTCCACTAAAATGGATCAGGGATTTTTATAACATCATCGGAACTTCAGCTTCTCATCACATTTTCTGTCCAATTAAATGCTCTCTAGAATCTAAAGCTCCGCCCCCTCTGCTATAAACACCACCTGACTAGAGCGACTACCGTTGACACGTCGCAGAGCAATATGTGTGTGTTCGGTTGCTCAAACGCTCAAGTCTTACTCCGTTTCCCAACTGTACGTTGGTTAAGAATGAAATTAATTGAATTTATTCACACGTCTACTATTGAATCCAAACTATCATCAGTGCTCGGATTTGCTTCCATGGTGCCGTCAAGTACGACTTGCAGTCTGTGAGGGAAACTAAACACTATTGGCTATTTGAAAAGGGGGAGGAGCCATTCAATATGTCCTGCCTTCACTTCCTGTTTCAGTGGAAATTACGTTAATGCATCAAGTCAAGTCATCTGCATTTATACAGCGCTTTTAACAATATAGATTGTTCCAAAGCGGCTTTATAGTAACAATAGGAAATTACAGTAACAGAGATTGTTTTGGCTTTACAGCAGCTCTAGAATAAAGTTATTGTCCAGATAAAGTTAGTTTTGATTGATTCACTTCCGTCGCAACGATCATTAGTTATTAATGGCGACACCGCTCTAACAGAAAACTCTTAAGTTCTCTCTACGCAAACTTTAAAAACATGCACCTGTGAGAACGCTGATGGCGTGCACATGCGTATTCAGATAGGTGTGAGCATTTGAATATATGTGCATCAAACAAAGCTGCGCGTTCCAAGGCACTTCAGTGGGACGTTCCGTTTGATCATTCTTCAAACATAAGAACGTTACTTTTGAATGTTCTCTGAACATTCTGAAACAAGAACGAACATTCTATTTCGGTTACTGGAAGAATGTTTGTTCCTGAGTTTAAAAAGAACGTTCCATTAGCTGGGACTCAGTGTTCACTGTGTGCTGTGCAGTAACCAGTACACTAGAGCTGAATTCAGAATAGCATACTAGCATAATTCTACTCTTACTCTGCCATATGTTCATGTAATAATATTCATCCAGTGGGCACTCAGAGGTCAGCGAGAGGAACCCGGCTGCGCTGAGAAACACAAACTGTTTCTTTTTCTGTCAGAACACAAGAGTGATGAGAAGCAGCAGGAGAGCTGAAGGTCTGCATGTGTTCCAGAACGCTGCCTCCTGCTGGACACACACACACACGCATGCACACACGCGCGCGGTCTGGAGGAGGTTCACGTGTGTCTCATTAACCCCGTGTGCTCCTCAGAGAAGCGTGGGCGAGAGAGGCCGTCTGCAGAGAAACATCATGAGGATCAGTGTGTTTTATGGTATTTCCTCAGTGTTTTTTCTGCATTTATTTCAGTTGGTGCATCCGCAGTCCTGACTGATGCATATTGCACACAAAAATGGAAATCACCAGAGCATTTCTCAATTTTAAACCATCTCCAGAGAGCAAGATATCAGGTTAATAAAACAAAAATGTGTTTGCAAGGTACCACATAATGAGCAAAAAATGTCAGATTTGTGAATGAATCGTTAATTTGAATCAGATCTTTTGGATTAGTCGGTTCATGAGCCAGTACTGAATTATTCATGCAAAACTTTTAAGCAAAAAAAGTAAATTTTTTATGTTAAAGGGGCTATATGTAGTTTTTAGCGGACTCTAGTGGTGAAGTTTCAGATTGCAACCAATTTTTACAAGAGCGCTCGAACTCATAGACAATACCGTCTATTACGCAAATATCTCGGCGAATACTCGACAGAGCTTGTTGGAACCGTCTAGTCGAGCTGAAAAGAACCATATAGGTTTCATAATTTTTGGTGGTGTTTTTGCGGAGATATTAGCCGAAAACCATCGGGCGCGCTGGAAAATTGTGGACGCCGGTGACGTCACGATCTCAGAAGAGAATCCCTCGTATCTCTGGAACGCGAAGACCCAGAGAGCTCAGATTGGGTGGAGGAGGTCCCAGGCGGACCCTTGCCTGAACGCTAGAGTGGCGGGCCCCGGGGACGCCCCCTACCGGATCGCCGTTCGCTGGGACCCCCGATTTCGAACGGTTATAACTCGGGGACCCGGGCAAGTTGGACCACAGGGGTGGGCTCATTCGAAAGGTCCCGCCTAGCACTACGAATGATTTGAGTCTTGGGAATATTGATCAAAGTTTGACCGAGATATAAGCCGAAATGTGCCTTTGAACGGACTTAACTCCTTGACCGTCTACAATAGACTGTATAAACAGGAGAGAGACTCGGGAGCGCGTGCACGTCACATCCGATGGATCTCGGGGTAAATCCGACCCGGAGACTTCACATAGAAATAGGAATACTGGCCTTCAGAGGTAATGGCAAAACCTGACAAGTGGATCATTGTAATGTGTGATTACAACCCCTTCACACACAGGCAATACAAAAAGGATTCATATTAGTAGAAAAGTTACATATAGCACCTTTAATGCAAATTATATTTATGTGAAAAGTGTGTAGCTTTTGTAGTTTGCATGATTTCTTCAAGCCTTTATATGACAGAGATCTGATGCTGGAGCAGACTGACATGCATCGCTCATGATGACAGCGAGAGGTTTGATCAGCTCGTAATCAAGTTGTCGCACGCAATCAGAGCTCACATCTTCCAATCCCCTGCGGCCGCTGAGCTGGACATGACAGCAGTGATGGATGATGGGAGAAACATGGCCTTCTGGGAGTGACAGCTGGAGGTCAGCAGCTCCATCTGATCAGGTTTGAATCAGACATTTAACGCACGGGCCAGCCGTGTGTGTTGTTAACAGTGTACTTTTTGTGTTACAATATGTCGTAACCCCTTAAAGGATCAACTGACTGTGTTACTTTTTATGAAAAGTAATGCATTAGGTTTCTTTCGCGTACATTTTTCTCATCTGGGCTGGGCTTGCATGTTTGTTTTTTAATAATAATTTAAAAAAAAGTTATATTTTCGGGAAATGTAAAGGCCCTTTCACATTAAAAGTGAAATGAATAACCCTCAGGCTGGAGGAAATGTACATTCATGCCTGTACAGGAGAGGAAAAAAAGTTACTTTTTAAAAGTAAATTTAAAATTAAGTGTCTTACTTAGAAAAAAGTAACTTGTAATTCGAAACCCCCCAACACTGGTTGTTAAATGATGATTATATGATATGAAATATTAACTTAAAATCTCAAAGTTTGAGAGTCTCTGCATTACTGTATTGCTGAAGTTTTTAATTGCCTGCTTCAAATGCAAAATGTTTCTGTTTCCAGGGCGCCGGCCTTCGTCATGCTACCGTTTAAAAGAAATAACTCAGTTCTGGTGCTGTGTGACATAATTACAGGAAGACACGCCTGAATTTCCTCTGAAATATCGCCAGTGATCTTCCTCTGGATGAAGATAACAGTAGTTTACAGCAGATGAAAACTTTTCGAATTGTTCTTATTTTTATATTCAAATATGTAATCAGGTCGGTGAGAAGCAGAGGAACATGATTATTTGCTGTCAAATATCAGCATGGATTTATGGTGCCATTGTTATTTCAAGGTTTTTTAAGGCAAGAAACTATAAGAAAGTTTTTTCATGCACAATTTTGAGATTTTTGGCTTTTCCATGATATGTTGTTTCAGACTAGTGGGAAGAAAATATCCACAAAACACATTTAGTGTTTATTTTATTTGCATATGCAGATTTCAATCAGCAGCTTCACACACCAAACTTTACAGTTTCATTCATATCTATATTCTAAATGTTTGTTCATATATAATTCACCTGATTTATAGAACATTTTATTCTTTTTTTTTCTGGCTGTTGCCAGTATTTTCTGACTTATGGAGTGATTAAAAAAGAGAAACACCAAATCTAACTGTTATATGCCACAATGAACCAAGTACAGTATGTGCATATTTAATATGATATTGCTTTATTCGCGTATGTAAACATAACATTTCAGAAAACGTGCAATTCTTAAAGTAATCAATCAACTGGAGAAGTATATCTAGTTAAATTCAAATTCTTGCCGTAAGTAGGCCTGTGCATTTGAATATTTGGTCTTTGCATTAAACAAGTCTCTGCTCAGTCCTCCAGTACAGCACGAGCTCTTGATGACTGTGCTTTAGCATGAAGCCCGCGGTGGCCTCGCGAGACCCTCGTAAACGCAGATGCTGAATGTCATTATGGCCTGGTCTCCTGTAACAGCTAATGTGCGGCGAGCAGGAGCTCTCAAGGGCTTAGCTGAGAAACCTGCTTTATAACCCTCCTGACAAACACTCCTTTATCGATGTTTTTGTCCTCTAGCTGGATTGGTTTTCTTTTGAGAGCTTATTTCATGCAATAATAGTGTCACGCGGTGCTGTCATCGTCCATAGATCAGAATGAGGGAGGTTAGGTGGTATGGCAAGCCGTTATGACTTTTAATCATTCCCAGGATATTAATTTGTGATATCAACGATTCATTTTTCACTAGTTAAAATGCTTTGGCATCAGGAGTTTTAATTTTTTACTAGTAACAATGGCAATTTTTGATATCAGGAATTGCTTTTCCACTAGTAAACATTAAAGTTAATTCTTTAAATCAACAATGACATCATCACTCGCAGAAATATGAATTCTTAATATCAAGAATTAAATTTCAACTAGTAAGAACTATGATTCTTGATATCTGTAATTGTATTTTCACTAGTTAGATGTCACCATAATCTGCCATTCAAATTCAATTGTTAATATCTAGAATTGATTTCTTAGTTGAAATTCCAGAAAGTCTTAATAAAAATTATATATTTTTATATCAATAATTACTTTGTTGCTGGTAAAAATTTAAATTCCTGATATAAAGAACTTAGTTTTCACTAGTTTAAATGTTAATTTCTGATTTTTTTTAAAAAATGTCTGATATTTCTGATATCTGAAAATGTATTTCTGATATCAATAATTAGGAGAGTAATTTCAGATATTTAAAATGGCTTTACTAGCAACAGTCACATTCATGATATCAGAAATTAACATTGTCACTAGTGACAATCGAATTATTGATATAAAAAATTAACATAGTAGTAGCAATTCAATTGTTGATATCAAGAACAGACATTTGCACTAGTAATCACATAATTGTTGATTTCAAAAATAAAAAATTTTACTAGTAAGAATTGTATTTCTGATATGTGAAATGGGAAACTAGTAAGAAATCAATTATTGATCATTTAATTTGAATGGCAGCCTACGGTGACATTTAACGACTGATGACGTCATTGTTGATATCATGAAGTGAAAATTGAATAGTTGAAATCAAGAATTCATATCCTGGGAATGATTAAAAGTCGAAACGGCTTGCCATATATGTGTGAAGGTGAAGGACTTCTGCGATGTTTACGGAGGTTCGTGATAAACGGCGTGATCTCATCTAGTTCTGCGTCTGTTTTAATGGTGTAATTCTGCCAGAGCTTTAGAAACACGTTCTTCATTATAATTGCAACATAAATAAACCTTATGAAAACCTATGAAAACTTTATTTCTGAATGTTCTCGAAGTTCGAACGTCCATTAAAAAAAAAAATGTGTTTTAAATGTTTTATACGAACGTTAAGGGAACATTCCAGTTTATCATTTTTCATAAACATTATGTAAAAAATTTGAATGTTCTCGAACTATAGCCTACTTGTTTTGTTGGTGAACATCCAATATGATGTATAGGCAATAAATCATGTTTTTGTGAAATTACCATTGTAATAAACACCAAACCTTTTACATTTGATAATGTCACACACAGAGAGAGAACACTAACTGGTGAAGTTAAGCCAAGATGAAGACATGACTAAAAATGACTGCCAAAACCATCTTTACCTGATGACCATTGAAAAAAGTCAGAATGATTTATTGATTTATTGAATTATTTTTTCTTTAGCGATAGGCCTGTCTATAAATCATAGGCCAATATCTCCTCTGGATCACTGGTATTCGCTGATTAAAAATCGGACTGCAAAAGGAATATTGACAACCATTAAAACATAGGCTATGTGTCAGAATGAAAATGATTTATTTCACTCATTTATTCTCTGTCTCTATACATTATAGACAGTTGGATCACTGATACTCGCTGATTAAAACTCACTCAGAAATTAATTAGATACGAAACAGCACAGATGATAATAATAATAAAAACATTAGCATATGTAAATAAAACATTTACATGCAAATGTAGATCCAAAGCTGTGTTAACAAGACAGCCACAGTAGCTATAGCTACTGTCTATGAAAGTGAACAGATTTTCCATTAAATTATATTAACCCAGCAGCACCGCCAATAATAATATTTGTCCGAATGCCAAATCCTTCTCTTTATCATAACTCAGACTAATTTTGATTAATCTCTGATTCATGATGAAGCAGTAATACTCATACAAACTGACCTCCTGAACCTCAGTATTAATAACTCCCATGTGTTCTCTCATCTTTATTAACAGCTGGATTCTATTCATGTTTTATGTATATTTTTTATTTATTTATATTTAGAGTGACTTATGATTTATTATACGCACCGACTGTACTAAGTGACTTTTATTCTGAAATGACGACGGCCTAATTTTTGCAGAGATTTGATAAATCCCTGTAATATTCTTTTTATATTTTATTTAATTTTATTTGTATTATTATTATTTGAATTGATATGCTACTTTATTGTCTTTATTATTATTTTACTTGACATGTACCGTTTCATGACAGATCTGAGGTGGTGGGTGTGGACGAGGACTCTTATTTTGAAGTGTTTCTGTGGGCGCTAGTCTGATAGCGGAAGTTCGTGCCTCTGGAAGCTGCAGTTCAGGCGGATCCCGTCAGTGTCTAATCATAAACTTTCTGTCAAACCCGAAAAACACAAGCAATCCGGTGAGTGAACCGCTGAGACACTTCATACACCCGTTACACACTCGGGAGACATGAAATAACACCCGCAGCGCAGGCGCGAGCCAGTTTAGGAGCGCAGGCCTATGATACTGTGTGTGTGTGTGTGTGTTTTCAGGTGACATGGGGGATAAGGAGTTGATGTGGGCCCTGAAAAACGGAGATCTGGATGAGGTTAAGACTCTACTGGTTAAGGTGAGAAACACACACACACACACGTTTCATCTCTTCACACATTCATAAACGAGTACATACAGGTCTGACAGCTTGTGAAGGTTTATAAACCCTTACTAAACAGTATTGTGATGGTAACATGGTTTTTGATCTATATCATGACACTGATTGATTGCTATAGTCACATACATAGCATGTCAAACTGTATTACTGTGGTACAGAACCATGTTACCATGTTATGGCCCAGAAACCATAGGAATATTGTGGTACTCGGCAGTAAAAGCAACAAGTGGATGTTTTCTAACAGATTTTCTATCTAAAGCTGATTTGGTTTCAGTAAAAAAGCAGCAGGTTGTTTTTTGTCAACATAAATAAAATGGGATGCAAACGTATTGTTTAAAGTAATTCGATGCTTTTAGTGGACCAGTGGTCCAACTTCTAACTAGCTGACTAGTTTTCTATTTGTGTTTTTTTTTTCTCTTTAAAGCATTATTTCTGCAGTTGTTTTTCTCCTGAAGGATTATCCAATAGGAAATGAGGCACTGATGATTACTCATCATTATTATTCTATATATATATATATATAGAAAGTTACTCATTATTGACAGAAATAGTTCACCGGAAAACTATAACGACAAAATAGCGTCAGTCGATAGTGAGGTGTTCTTTCTGATGGTGATGTTTTTTCTGGTGTGTTTATGTGAGTGAGTGTAAGTGTGTGTGTGTGTGTGTGTTTTACCAGAAAGTTTACCAGAAAATTATGACGACAAAATAGCACTAGATAGTGAAGTGTTTTTTTTCTGATGATAATACACTGGTTTTCTTGGTATTTTTAAAAGTGAAGTAAATGCCTCAGAATGTAAATATAGTAATCGTTTATTACCAGAATGGGTTTGTTCATTACTGTGGGTGTTTAATGGTCTGACCTCTCTCTCGCTCTCTCGCTCTCTCTCTCTGTCTCTCTCTATCTATCTCTCTCTCTCTCTCTCTCTCTCGCTCTCTCGCTCTCTGTCTCTCTCTATCTATCTCGCTCTCTCGCTCTCTCTCTCTCTCTCTCTCTCTCTCTCTCTCTCTCTGTCTCTCTCTATCTATCTCTCTCTCTCGCTCTCTCGCTCTCTGTCTCTCTCTATCTATCTCTCTCTCTCGCTCTCTCGCTCTCTGTCTCTCTCTATCTATCTCGCTCTCTCGCTCTCTCTCTCTCTCTCTCTCTCTCTCTCTCTCGCTCTATCTCTCTCTCTCTCGCTCTCTGTCTCTCTATCTATCTCGCTCTCTCGCTCTCTCGCTCTCTCTCTCTCTCTATCTATCTCGCTCTCTCGCTCTCTCTCTCTCTCTCTCTCTCTCTCTCTCTCTCTCTCTCTCTCTCTCTCTCTCTCTCTCTCTCTCTCATCTGTTAAGTGTGTATCCTGTGTCACAATATCACATCACCTCCTTTTGTAACTATACACACACAAACACAGAAGCGGCACGCAGACCCCAGATGAGTGAGTGTGTGCGCGCAAGTTTGTGCGCAAGAAGTGTGTGTGTGTGAGAGAGTGTGAGTGTGTGTGTGTGTGTGAGAGAGTGTGAGTGTGAGTGTGTGTGTGTGTGTGTGTGTGTGTGAGAGAGTGTGTGTGTGTGTGTGAGAGAGAGTGTGTGTGTGTGTGTGAGAGAGTGTGTGTGTGTGTGTGAGAGAGAGTGTGTGTGTGTGTGAGAGAGAGTGTGTGTGTGTGTGTGTGAGAGAGAGTGTGTGTGTGTGTGTGTGTGAGAGAGAGAGTGTGTGTGTGTGTGAGAATAGTGTGTGTGTGTGAGAGAGTGTGTGTATAAGAGAGTGTGTGTGTGTGAGAGAGTGTGTGTGTGAGAGAGTGTGTGTGTGAGAGAGAGAGTGTGTGTGTGTGAGAATAGTGTGTGTGTGTGTGTGAGAGAGTGTGTGTGTAAGAGAGTGTGTGTGTGTGAGAGAGAGAGTGTGTGTGTGTGTGAGAGAGAGAGAGAGAGAGTGTGTGTGTGTGTGTGTGAGAGATAGTGTGTGTTTGAGAGAGAGTGTGTGTGTGTGAGAGAGAGTGTGTTGTGTGTGTGTGTGTGTGTGAGAGAGAGTGTGTGTGAGAGAGAGTGTGTGTGTGTGTGTGTGAGAGAGAGTGTGTGTGTGTGTGTGTGAGAGAGAGAGAGTGTGTTGTGTGTGTGAGAGAGAGTGTGTGTGTGAGAGAATGTGTGTGGTTTTGTTTTCTTGTGTGGTTGATATATATATATATATCTCAGTGGTTTACCTCGGTACACACACACACACACACACACACACAGCAGGTTTACATGCTGAAGAGAAGAAGCAGTAAAATACATTTATTTTAATCGGACTAATAGATAAGGTCAGATGATCTGGTGATAATCATCTATTTATGTCTATTTTGGGGGAAATCCAGTTAATGAAACACTCCAAAAACAGCTTCACATTATAAAACACTGTTTTATTTATTTTTTATTTGATTTTTTTTATTTAATGTCTATTTGACAGGGACAAATGCATAGAACACTGATTTATAAAGAATACAAAGTAGATGCCATGCAGACAGGTTTCTAGCCATGACTAATTTGCAACCCCTGTCCGTGGTTAGGCTAATAAAATTAAAACAGAAATGACAGAGTATTGAGTTTAAAATGTATAACTATTAAAATACATACAATAAATACATCCCACACATGAAATAAGATATGGGCTTAAGTATGTGTAGAAATCACTATAAAACAGAGTCTAGACACATTTAACAATACAAGAACACAAAAGTGTGCATATGTCTGTGCGTGTATATGCAACATTATGTTTGTATGCATTGTGTTATATCCTGTACAGTCAGTGTTCACAGAGGTGTTTCAGTTTCAGCCATTGCTTTAAATGTGTATTAAAAACCTTGAGTTGTGTCAATGTTTTAATTTCGGATGGTAAAGCGTTCCACAAATACGCCTCTTACAGAAAATGATGTCTGACCAAATGTTCTACGTTTTGCGGCTATACAGTTTTCACTTATTGTGCCTCTAGTTCTTATTCCGCTCTTTCGTTTCTCTACTAGTTGACAGGATATTTCTGGTGCAAGGTGGTTCACACACTTAAAAATTTGTTTTAGAAATGAAAAATTTACAAAACTGTCAAAACTCAATATATAATGCTTCCGTAGAATGAGGCAATGGTGCCATCTTACAGATTTCTGGTCCATTACTTTTAGTGCCTGTTTATATAATAGAGAGCCTAAGCCCCTCCCCTTCCGGTTAACCACCATAGGACCTTAATTCGGAAAAATATTACATGAAAGTCAATGGCGAGAGACAACAAATATTTTGATCCCGTTTGAATTGTGCCCTGAATTACACATATGATGTTTGTCAATTTAAAAGATACATTTTAAAGTCAAGAAAGTCGCAGTTTGATGTAAAACTGTCGAGGTATAAGACTGTGAAAATACGTAATTACAAAGACTACAAAACCCAAAAGGCGCGCATGAGACGTCATACCTTTTCTCTCAATGAATGAAGCTAAGCTAACGTCTGTCATGTTTTCTATAGTCTAACGTTATAATCATAACGTTACGCCGTCATGCCTGTGTGTTTTGTACCAGACTGCACACACACGAGCTTGGTGCGAGACGAGAGATGTAGTTCATTGAGCGATTTTCACATAAAACTGTTACTTTCCTGTTTTATGACAAACTGCGACTTTCTTGACTTTCATAATTACCTTTTAAATTGACAAACATCATATGTGTAATTCAGGGCACAGCTCAGATGGAATAAAAAGATAAGTTGTCTCTCCTCATTGACTACCATGTATATTTTTTCCGAAATAAGGTCCCATGAGCCGGAAGCGGAGGGGCGGGACTTAGGCTCTCTATGACCTAATGGGCCCTATCTTGCACCCGGCGCAAATGCCTTTGTACACCGACGCATGTATCATTCGTATTTTGCACCCGCGCAAAGCGGGCTTTTCCCTCCACAGACACACGTCGGTTAACTAAGAAATACACTTGCGCCCCCTGGGCGGGTCGGCGCTAAAAGGAGGCGTGTTCCGGCGCAAACAATCCCTGGTGCTATTTTGCAGTTCCAGAAAACAATTGCGCCACTGACCAGAAAAAAACTAGTCTAAAGTCAGTGGGCGTTGCGCGTACATTCAGATGCTATTTTAAGCGCGCATGCTTGGTCATAATACAGAGTGTGAACAACGCGCATACACTGTAGATGATTCTCTCATCGACACAGATGCATTTTCCTTTTTGCAAATGATACATTATTATAAGGAAAAATATTAAAACTCGAGGGAAATCATTGTTGTGTCCATGACGATGGTAAAAATAGGCATAAAGCTTTACATATTTACTCAAATTATTATATGCATGTATAACCGAAGCTAATTTGGGTGTGTTTGTCCCGTCCCCAATGTCACTTCTCTTTCTTTTACGGCCCTGACGAGAACATCGATCTCCTCGGCTGTGAACCGATTCTGAAGCGCTCCTGGTAAATGCGCCGTTATAATAGTATTGCGCCATGGAACAAGCGCACCTCGTTCATCATGCTCTTAAAGGGAATGTGATATGACGCTCTGATTGGTTTATTTCACGTTACGCCCAAACCACACCTATGAATAATGAAACTACTTCAGACCAACCCCTTTTAGATTTGCGTCGGGCGCAAGAGTCGTTTATCCCGCTGGTAAAATAGCAACAGCGCCCAAGACCCGCCCACAAAGATACTTGCGCTTCACGCTTGATACTTGCGTTTCAGATCGTTAAAATAGGGCCCTATGGGTGTAATTGTTGTTTGGTTGGCCTGACCCCACACAGTTATGCAATACGATAAATGAGAAAATATCATAGAATGCATAAACTGCTGAGCTGCCTTAAGGGGTATATATTGTCTTATTAATCGGAAGCAGTTTAAATTTGTCCTGACAGTTCTGCACAGTCTCTTTACATGTTTATCAAACTTAAAGGATTAGTTCACTTTTAAAAAAAACTTTAGCTGATAGTTTACTCACCCTCATGTCATCCAAGATGTCCATGTCTTTCTTTCTTCAGTCGAAAAGAAATGAAGGTTTTTGATGAAAACATTCCAGGATTTTTCTCCATATAATGGACTTCAACAGGACCCAAACGGTTCAAGGTCCAAATGACAGTTTCAGTGCAGCTTCAACGGGCTTTAAACGACACCAGACGATGAATAAGGGTCTTATCTAGACAAACCATCGGCATTTCACAAATAAATAAAACAGTTTAAGTTTTATAAGCACAAATGCTGGCCTTGCTCTGTTCTGTGATGCGCGTTCGTGACTCACGTAATACACAATTACGTTGAAAAGGTCACGCGTCGGCGGAAGTACCGAGTCAGTGTTTACGAATGTGAGGAAGGAGGACCATATACACATATTCAAATGTCTTTGTGTCAGTTTATCGTTTAAATGCCCATTTCGTGTGCGTATCCTGGGTGTTTTAATATTAAAAAAGGCTAAAAGAGAATTTTGCTTCAGGACAGAAGCGTGACCTTTTCAATGTAATTGCGTATATTGATCGTACATTTTTTGATATAAATAACAAATTTTTCTTAAATATATAAATGCACGTGTGTGTACTTATATATACAAAATAATTTTACACAGTACAAACACATTTATTATGTAAACACAAACTTTTATTTTGGATGCGATTAATCGTGATTAATCATTTGACAGCCCTAATTATTATATTAAAGTATTATAATATTTTATATAATTATTGTCATGCTCATATAATAATAATATTATGGATATCTGGTATATAATATGTGATAATCATATAATAATTATTTATAATTTATATTAAAATCATATTAAACATAATATGACTTAAATATATATATTATTAAATACTAACATACTATTAAATATAAACAATAATATTGTAATTAATAATAATATATTACTTTAAATATATATTAATAATATATTTAATATGAAACATTATATTTATAATGATTAAAGTATATAATATGATCTAATTGTAATAATGTTTTAGAATGATGATACACTAGTAATAGTGTGTGTGTGTGTGTGTGTGTGTGCAGGCGGAGGATGTGAACCGGACTCTGGAGGGCGGCCGAAAGCCTCTTCATTACGCTGCAGACTGTGGTCAGAACGAGATGCTCGAGTTTCTGCTGTCTAAAGGAGCCGATGTCAACGTAACTGTCCTTCTACACACACACACACACACACACACACCAGCTCAACTCTGTTCAGATCAATATCTGCTCTAGTATGTAAATGTTTAGCGTGTGGAGTCTCGGCTGATATTAGACACACACACACGGCTGATACCATCAAAGCGCACTCACACTTCTGCTAAAGTAAAATATTCAAATAGAAAACCGTTACTGTAATTTGTAATAATGTAATTTCTGTTCCTGTTTTTACTTTATTTGGTGAGCAGAAGAAACAAAATTAAATCAAAAATCCCCCCATACATTTGAACCATATTTCATAAAACTCTTATGTTATGAAAATACACTATGGCTGCACCGTTTGATCACATTTTAATTCCATAATACTTTAATATAATTCTGTATATACCATTGTTTCTCATTGTATATATTACGCTCTGACACACTTTTTGATATTGGCAAGAACATAGACAAGAGATTTGAACCAGCGTTATTTTAGTATTATCGTTTTTATGATCATTTTTAACTAAAACTATTGAAAACATTTGTGTTAGTTGAAATACAGCTGTTATAAAAAATAAATATTTGTTTATTTTATAATCAAAAATAAATAAATATTTGTTGAAAAATGTAAACTGCATTAATATGTAGAAATGTTGTCTTGGCAATAAACTTAAATAAATCAACTGGAAATAAATCAAATTGAAAACTGAAAAAAAAACCACCAAATTAAAAATCTCAGAAAATTTGAATATTACATGAAATCAATTAAAAAAATTTATTTTAAATACAGAAATGTCGGCCCTCTGAAAAGTATAATCATGCATATGTATATAGTTATATATACTAAATATATTAGTTTCACCTTTTAATTTGAATTACTAAAATACATGAATCTTTGCACGATATTACAAATTTGAGTTTTTTGAGCACATTTAAAAGCAACCAAAGTGCAGAACAGAATAAATAAATAAAAATAAAACAACCAATAAAGAAACACAAAACAATAGATAAACAATAAACGTACCTAAATCAAGGAGTATTAAAAGCCAAAGAAAATAATGAAGTGTGTAAAGAAGATCTGAACCTGATTGTGTGTATAATTGTGTTGTTTTGTTCCCGCAGGCTCCGGATAAACACGGCATCACCCCGCTGCTGTCCGCCACTTACGAGGGTCACATGACCTGCGTCAAGATTCTTCTAGAAAAGGTACTCATCGGCCCAGCGGGATATAATATGCAGCAATAACGATATATATATCATTATGTTGTTGTTTGTTTGTTTTTTTCCCCACTGGAAATTCAACAATAAATCATTAGAAAACAGCTTCACATTATAAGTCAATATTCAAACAAAAAACTCCTGAAATAAATCATTAAAATGATTAAAACAATATGATATTTAAAGTAAGGTTCCATTAGTTAACATTGTTTACTACATTACTACAGTAGTTATATATTATATTATATAATTATTAAGTGCTGGGCAACGATTAATCGCATCCAAAATAAAAGTTTGTTTACACATAATATATGTTTGTGTACTGTGTATAATTATTTTGTATATATAAATACACACATATTCATGTATATATTTAAGAAATATTTGCATGTATATACTGTATATATATTTATACATCATTTATATTATATATAATTATTTTATATATTAATAAAATATTTTTCTTAAATATATATATATGCATGTGTGTGAATTTTTATATACAAAATAATTATACACACTACACACACATATTATGTGTAAACAAACTTTTATTTTAGATGCGATTAATCGTTGCCCAGCCTATATATTTTCATTTCGTAAAAAAAAAAAAGAAGCTGATACACACAACCTGTGACGCACATCAGTTGAAATGTATATTATTGTGACAAGTTTCTCAAAGTTTCTCAGCGTCTGCACACAAGTACACACACACTTATTGTGTCGGAAACCTCATCTTGACTTCCTCACGACACGCTGTGCTCTGTGTGTTCACTCTTCTCCGTATGTACACGTGTAAATCTCATAATCTCTGCTGGCTGGCACATTTCTGCTGTTGTGTCGTGTGTGTTGTGGCGTGTCCAGCTCTTGTGAGAGAAAGGGCTTTTGTTTGTGGATTTAAAGCTGAAAGCGTCTGAACGGAGGCTGTAAACAGTGGCGTCCGCAGGGTCACACGCGGTTATAATGCAGTTATGTCAGGCTGCACATTCTTTAGTGAGAGATCGCACACACACACACACACACACACACACACGTGTGCGCTGATGTCCCACAGCCCTTCGTCTCCTCAGACTCGGTGTGTGTTCCCGATGCAGGAGCTGATCAGGCACTTTTGGCTGTTGCTCTAGAATATTTCAGGCTTGAATCCCCATTGGATCACTTGATGAGTGCAGTTGTTCTGAAACAAGAAGTTGTGGTGTAACATTGTTTAAAGGGGAGCTATTCTGCTCTTTTAAAAAAGCCCTGATGTGTTTTAGGCTCTACTAGAACAGTAGCAAAAAAATAAATAAAATTTTTTGGTCGGGAAGTTCAGTCTGGACTCGATCCTTTGAGGAGTAATTATGATTGGTTCAGAAATCGTCGGGCCAATCACATTGCCAGGGCGGGCTTTATACGATGATGGACAGATGATCTGCAGTTACGTAATCATCACGCCATCAAAGAGCGCTTGGGTTGAACTGGTTCACAACAAAGATGACATTTGCTCACACTACTTATAGCCGGACTCAAAATCGGAACGGCTTCCAGGATACACACAAGGCATATCGGAAGATATGACTAATATTGTTTCATAGTAGGTAACATTAATGTGGGAATGCACGTGTGTTAATCACACTGTATTTTTAAACACGACTCACTATTGACAAATGAAAAACTTTGCAATTGAGGTTATTCTCATATGTCATAAGAAGTAAAAAATTTAATAAAACAAGCTTATTATGCTTTTTCACGTTCTTGTACCGGTTGGAGTTGTAGGTCTATCCAATTGAGTGCAGAGTTGTTTTTTTTCCTGGTTCGTTTAAGACACGCCTCATAATCAAAGCCCTATGGAGCCGTATCAGGCTCACATTCTGGAATAATGAGTATGATGAAGTCTAGGCTCTACTAGAACAGGTTTTCCTGCTGTAATGTTGATTATTTCCTCATATTCTCCATTGTTGCGGCTCCTCTCTTCCCAGTCTGTCAGTAACGCTTTGTTTACTTCCTGTCTCTATGAAGCCCCTCCTCCTGAAAAGCACACTGTGCTCTGATTGGTCGGCTGGATCAGTGTTGTGATTGGTCGAGCGCTTCGAGTGTGTTTGGGAAATGTCCCGCCCCTTACCATAACCACCAGTTTAACACACTACTAACTAACTCACCCAGGCCCCGCCCCTTTATTCTGCGCATTAATTATTAAAATGAGGAATATTGTGACGTGTTCGTTAAACTCAAGACTACAATGGAGGCGTTTCAGGAGTTCAGAAACACTGCTTATAATTAATTATCTGCGTTAATTACAAATGGATCCACAAAGCAACTCTCGGTTTTCTGTAAAAATAAACGCAGATGATTTTTAATTCCTCCGTTCACAAATGTGCACAGGAATATAATTTTCTGTTTTATAGTTTTTCAAACATTTCTTACCAAGTAACTTTAAAAATCCCTTTTTTCTCTCTCCATTTCTTGTACGTTATTTATATATTCCATATGACAATAAAAATGTATAAAAGCATTAGAAGTTTAGCTTTTTGGTAACACTTTACAATATGGTTATTTCTACTTATTCTTAATATTGCATCATTAGCAAATAGGAGCTTTAGTGATACCCTATTTATATGTATTTAAATCGATCTTAATATACAATATTCTCATGGTTAAGTCATTATTGTTAATTCTTCACTATTTTCCATTAATTTTGTTCGTATTATACATATTTTAGACTTATTTTCTAGATCGTTTAGTGATTGTGGATGTAAAACTGCAGCTTTTCTTTAGAATTTTCCCCTCAAAGCATTGTGGGTGTTTGGTTCACAGCGCAGAATGATGCAATTCACACCCAAGACTATAGTGTGAATCTGAAGAACGTCTCAGTAGCTCTTGCATAAACGAGTAACTAAAACACACTTTCCTTAAATAACTCTGTGTTTGTCCAGGTCTCATATTTGTATCTCGATCCAACACTATAAATTTGAAGATGGATTATGGATTAAATGTATAAAGATGTTCATGAATGATGGATTTGGGAACGTGAGATCCATATAAATGTGTTCTGGATCTAGTCTCATGTTTTGTTAGATTGCAATATTTCTACTGGTGGTATTTCTGGTGGGCGTGGCCTTAGACGGCAACGTGCCCAGTGCATTATGGGTGTTGAAGTTTTCCTATGTATTTGGCTAAAGGCCTTTTTCTCTGTTTTCTCTAGTCAGGTTCACCGATTTTAAAACATTTTGGCAGCCATGTTTTATTGAAAGCTCGTTTTACAAGCAGTGATATACTTCATTAAGTATCTCATATAGTTTCTATTTCAAATTTGAATTACTCAATTATGGTAAAATAGCATGAGAAGCTAGCATGGTGTTTTTTCTTGCTATCTCTGTATTGACCTCCATCACGCATCCACAGTCATGGTCATAAACACGGCAGACGAGACGAAACGCCACATGAATGAGAGAGAGAAGAGAGAGCACTTCCTCTTTTTTCTGTCGTCAAATGCTCTGAACGGGAAGTAAAACTTCCATAATTACCAGCTAACTTCAGATATTTACATTTTAAACATTATTTGAAACACCTTTTATCTAGCTATCAGGATCACAATATCACTTACATTATTTAAGGGACAATGTTCTAAATTTAGTTACTTGTTTAGTTTTTTCATTATGTGCTTTTGTCTTAAAAGAAAAATATATATATTCCTATGTAGGTTTAATTTATTTTGATTCCAATTTAATTGGCTTTAATAGTTTCATTTTTTTTTAAAAAAATTTTCTGTTCATTTTTTTATTTTATTGGATGTATGTTTTTTTTATTGCTATTTAGGTTTAATATATTTTTATTTCAGTTTTGTTTATTTATTTCCAGATATTTGCCAAGGAAACATTTCCACTTTTCGTTTAGTTTAAGTTTTTCTACTAATATTTTGTGCTTTAAACTATTAAAAACATTTCTCTTAATACACTCTCTCGGGTGTGTGTGTGTGTGTCGAGCGGGTCGCGAGAACGAACGACCTTTGGTTTCGGCACATTTGTGTTCTGAACTTCAGTGCGGTGTGTGTCGAGCTCAGCGTGAACCAGAGACTCACTCAAACTCACCCTGTGTGTGTGTGTGTGTGTGTGAAGAGGAATAATTCTGTCCGCACACACACACACACACACAGAGGATCAATAACCGCATCGATCGGCCCAGAGGACAATATTAGTGTAACGCCGAGGCTCACGCTGGGTTATGCATGAGCTTCTGTTCCTCAATAACACCGTAATCAGCTCTTCTCGGGCGCTGGACGGATTATCTAGTGTAAATTGTTATTTTATTTCTTGAATAATGTTGGGTCGTGTGTAATAGCAGAACTTTGAGTAATGCTGGGACGTTAGTTGCTGTGTTTGTCGAAGGACCATCAAATGTCAATATTGTCTTCACTGTAAAAGCGTTGAGTTGAGATGTACAGGTGAAACTCGAAAAATTTGAATATGGTGCAAAAGTTATAATTTTGATGATTATGGCTTATGCTTATGAAAACCCCAAATTCAAAATCTCAGAAATTTTTTATATTACATGCAATCAATAAAAAAAAATACAGAAATGTCGGCCCTCTGAAAAGTATAATCACGCATATGTATATAGTTATATATACGGAATATATTAGTTTCACCTTTTAATTTGAATTACTGAAATACATGAACTTTTGCACGATATTCAAATTTTTCCAGTTTCACCTGTAGATCTTGTTAATATATTAAGGCATTGGTATAAGCCGGACGTCCCCTTACTTGGAGAATGGATAGAAATTGTTAAAGAAATATATAATATGGAATATGTTTAATGTCGTTAGACTTCAAGTCTTCAAATCTGCAGAAACTTTGAAGGACTTGTTTCGTAAAAAAAAAAAAAAAGGACCCAGAAAAAACGTTACAATTTTTATCAAGTACAATTAAATTAGGTTTTTATATAAATAAAATTGTGTTTATTGAAGGCTAAAACCAGGGTTATTATCATTAATTAAAACTAAAATAATTCAAACGTTTCTGTTAATTGAAATAAAGCTGGAAATATAATGTAAATAACTGGAAATAAAGTAAAACTGAAATAAAAATGAATTAAAGCTAAATGCATTCAGAGCCGTGGAATGGGCGAAAAATAATGATTTTACTGTAGATTTATGAATTGTATTTTTGGATTTCATGTTAATTAGTCATTTTTGTTATGTACTTTTGTCATTTTATTAGTTTTGCTGTTTAGGTTTAATTTATTTTAGTGCTTCAACTATTATGTAAGTTTTTCTAGTTTTAGTTTAGTTTGTTTTTCGACTAATATTAATATTTTATGTCAGCTTTATTTCAATGAACAGAAATGTTTTTAACAGTTTGTTAATGATAAAACCCCTGGTATAAGTGTGTCTCAATCTCATTATTTCTTTCCTTTCCTGCTGCCGGTCTTTTGTGTTTAATCGTGTGTGTGTGTGTGTGTGTCGTGTGTGTGTGTGTGTTCCTCCAGGGTGCTGATAAGGAACGTAAAGGTCCTGATGGTCTCAGCGCGTTCGAGGCGGCTGAAAGCGAGGCCATTAAAGCTCTACTGAAGTGAGACGAACGCTACCGGCAGCGAGAGGTTCTGACCACAACCACTGGATCCACACACACACACACACACACACGCACACACACGCACCTCTCTGTCTCTGCCCGCTGGCTGCATCAGCTCCTCTAGGTTTCCTTTTGTTTTGTTTTTCTTCATGACCTATTTTATTTTATTTTAGGGGAGGTGCTTGATATCCCCTTTAGTTTATCAGCGTCAGCCATTGGCTGATGGACCTGTCACTCAAGCCTACGGACCAATGGGAACGCTTGTCTAACACCACTAAACACGGACCTTAGAGTTCAGACTACAGCGCGCAGACTCTGCGAGTGTATTATTATTATGATGATGATGAGGATGATGTGTACATTTATTTTTCAGACTGTTGCGATTGCAATTAGAAACGAGTGGTTTGTATAGTTAACGACTCTGAAAGTGTTGGATAAATACGAGCTGATGAATTTACCTGCACTCCATTCCCACGTCTCCCTCCTTCAGCTTAACCACATTCCCACGGCCGTCGCATTAGCTGTGCACAGAACAAATAAAACACTTCAGACGCTTGAATCCTTCTGCTGACCGGCACTTTTTTTGCTTTGTGCCCCTTTGAATTTGTGTTGTTGTGGCAAAAATAAATGAATTCTCAGCTTCTGTGTGCTTGTAGTGTTAAACAGGTTTGATCAGATGAGGGACGCCCGTCTCTCTCTCTCTCTCTCTCTCTCTCTCTCTCGCTCTCTCGCTCTCTCTCTC
>JAULUF010000009.1:56632500-56645000 GCA_031834385.1 Semotilus atromaculatus
TCACGTGATATGAAGCAGTCTCGGTCTCTGCCTCAATGTTGATCATTCAAGACAGCATGAGAACTGACTGCGCATGTGTAAATCTCCGTAAACTACGTTCTATGGACCAAAGAGGCACTGCGAACCTCTGCCTCAATGGCCATGGCCTTGAATTTCCCGCATGAAACAATGGTTTTTAGGAGCAAACTATGGCAAAAGGAGTATTATATGAGTATTCCTGATTTTTTTTTGTTACAAAAATTAATATTTGGAATAAAACAAATGCAATTAATAATGTGGTGAATTAATAAAGCTCTTGGAATTAATAAATGTAATGTCAACATTTCCTTTGGTGAGGCACTGCCTACCCTGACCGCACGTCCCTGTGTAATACGCAATTACGTTGAAAAGGTCACGCGTCGGCGGAAGTACCGAGTCAGTGTTTACGAATGTGAGGAAGGAGGACCATATACACATATTCAAATGTCTTTGTGTCAGTTTATCGTTTAAAATGCCCATTTCGTGTGCGTATCCTGGGTGTTTTAATATTAAAAAGGCTAAAAGAACATTTTCGTCAGGACAGAAGCGTGACCTTTTCAACGTAATTGTGTATTACAAGAGTCACGAACGCGCATCACAGAACAGAGCAAGGCCAGCATTTGTGCTTATAAAACTCAAACTTTTTTATTTATTTTTGAAATGACCGATCGTTTCGCGAGATAAAACCCTTATTCATCGTCTGGTGTCGTTTAAAGCCCTTTGAAGCTGCACTGAAACTGTCATTTGGACCTTGAACCGTTTGGGTCCTGTTGAAGTCCATTATATGGAGAAAAATCCTGGAATGTTTTCATCAAAAACCTTCATTTCTTTTCGACTGAAGAAAGAAAGACATGGACATCTTGGATGACATGGGGGTGAGTAAATTATCAGCAAAAGTTTTTTTTAAAAGTGAACTAATCCTTTAAGTTAAATGCGAGGTTTTACAACTTTGAGTAGCATGTTGCATACTGGCATTAGATAGTAGTCTTACAGTTTGATAACTAAATACAGTTCTAAAGCAGGATAAAACCTTGTGTGTGGTTCATTCACTTTATGTTTTAAGAGATTAAAAGCTTAAACGGGAATCTCTAGTTTTCATTCTTGCTGTTACTTTTACTTCTTTAATACTCAAGTACAATTTTAATGTGGTACTTTTTTACTTTTACTCAAGTACGATTCTGGGCAGATACTTTTACTTGTAATTGAGTAAAATTTTCCCTCAGTACTTGTACTTCCACTTGAGTAACAATTTGGAGTACTTTATACACCTCTGGTTGTCATTATCATGTGACCGACCGGCATTCACAAATCCTCTCCTGTGGACTCATGTGATAGTAGTTTTTTGTTTTTTTTACAATTTTATTGAAAAATATGTAATGTACAAAGAAGAATGGCATTAAAAAAATCATAGTTGCTCTATGACAGTAGGATCAGGTGCAAAAGTGCATTACAGAAAAAAAAGTCATAATCTTCTATTTTAGCAAAAAAAAATTTATTCTATTTTTATTTTTATATTTTTTTATTTTTACTTTTCATCATTTTTAGGGCATTTGTATAGGAAATAAACTCATTGTTTTCACTTTGAGACATTTAGATTTGTGTATATAAAATGTTCCCAGAATAAGATGGACACTGTTTTCCACCTCCTGTATAGTAGTGAAGTGTGTGATTTGTGACACATCCCAGCTGTGCTGATGAACACATGAACACACTGAGTCCTGTGTGTATTACAGTTTCCACAACCCCCAATCGTACGTAATCCAAATGACCTTGATAATAGTTATTTGTGTGTATTCACAGTTGTGACTGAGGCGTCCCGTCTTCAGGATGAGGAGAATACCGTGGCACTGAACGATTGGCCTATTCATGATGTTTAGTTCATTACTGTGGTACTTTTAGTGGTAAAAGCAACAGGTTGATGGTTTCAGACTTCCTGAACCAACCGTTTCCATTGAATTAAAACTATTGGATTTGAGTTTTTTTTATTTTTATGGAAAATAAAGCTACTGTGTGTGTGTGTGTGTGTCTGAGTTTGAGTTTGAGTTTGCAAGTTTATGTGTGTGTCTGGGTGAGTGTGTGTGTGTGTGTGTGTGTGTGTGTGTGTGTTTGTTTGTTTGTTTGTTTGTTTGTTTGTTTGTGTGTGTGTGTGTGAGAGCGAGAGAGTGTGTGAGTTTGCGAGTTTTTCTGTGTGAGAGTGAGTGTGTTTGTGTCTGAGTGACTGACTGACTGACTGTGTGTGTGTGTGTGTCTCTCTGAGTGAGTGTGTGTGTGTGTGTGTGTGTGAGTGAGTGAATGACTGTCTGTGTATGTCTGTGTGTGTGTGTGTGTCTGAGTGAGTGAGTGAATGACTGTCTGTGTATGTCTGTGAGTGTGTGTGTCTGAGTGAGTGAGTGAATGACTGTCTGTGTATGTCTGTGAGTGTGTGTGTGTGTGTGTCTGAGTGAGTGTGTGTCTGTGTTTTTTTGTGTCGTGAGTGTGCGCACATGTGTGTGTCCATAACACACGTGAGGTGTGTGTTAATGTGTGGATCTGAAGAGAGCATGCTGTGAAATTTCCCTGTTTCCCTCGTTCACAGACTGGAGACGCTGGAAATCGATGTCCACTAGACTGCTATAAGGAGGAGTTTAATTGGAAATAAAAGAGGATTTATCACTTATCCGGTATGTAGACGAGCACTGCTGCATTCTGGGTAATGAGAACGGTGCTCTCCACTTCACACAGATCATCTAACTCTCAAACACACACACACACACAGATGCTGTTTTAAACAGGGAGTTTCATACTGACTTCTTCTGTCTCTTTCTTAGGCATAACAATAATTAACTCTATAAAACCTGCTGTGTTATATTTGATGCATGAATTCTTAAGGCCTCTAATGGATCAACATGATCTGAAAAACATGGTAACACTATTTCTATAGTCCACTTTAGACATTCTACTAACTATAAGTAACTTTGCAACTACATGTCAACTAACTGTCATTAGAGTATTAATATCTGCTAACACTTTACGTGAAGGGGTGTGCATAAGACCTTCATAATCATGAGTCATGACACGTCATCAATATGAAGGAGCTTTTATGCATGTTTATGACAACTGTCATCAAGTGTCATTCGCTCAATTATGACATTTTTAATGCAAATATGACATTGTTTGAGATGTCTTTGTTATGACACCTTGACAAACCAATACGTCATAACCTGTATATGACAACTTGACATTACCAAGACAACACAACCTGTCATAAACATGACATAGCAGATTAATTATCAAACTTAAGAAACACTAAGCTTTATGGGTTAACATTACATTAAACTGTCATGTGATTGGTTTTGACATTGGCTGTCATGAGGCCATTATAACATTTTAATGACAAATTCAATTTGTACCACTGTAGTTGTAGAAAAATATTCATAACACATTTATAATTACCACACTTTATTTTGATGCTCTCCAACAGATATTCTACTGACTACAAGTCAACTTTTTCCACTAACCCGGACACTAACACATAACCATAACCCTAAAACCATAACCATAACCCTAACCTAACAGTCTACTAATACTCTAATGACAGTTAGTTGACATGTAGTTGTAAAGTTACTTATAGTTAGTAAAATGTCTAAAGTAGACTATTGAAATAAAGTCATCTGATTAATAGTAAAGACCTTTTTAGCAATTAAAACTCTTTAGTAAAATTGTACTTCAGCTCGTGAAAATCTTTACTGATTTTAATCATGTAAACGTAAGAATAACTGATATTATTAGGAATATTTCAAGATGAACACACTTTTGGAGCTGTGATTGGAGCAAATCCCGGGAAAAGGCCCTGAATGGGAAGTGAAGTCTTGATGTTTGTGTTTTCGCTGGAATCGAGAGCCTCGCTGAATAGTTTCGAGGAACTGAGCTTTTCTAGCCTTTATATCTGCACATCTGAGATAGAAATAACAATCATTGTGCTGTCAGAGCGATGAATGTTCAGGGAAACGCTCAAGAAAGGGCATATATTGAGTTTGAGACAATTAATGTGAATGATGCAGAGGTCCAGAGAGAGAAGTCCCTCGTGTGGCAGATCCTGCGCCGGCAATATCCGGCTGTTTCACTCTTATCAGGCCGGAGAGATGTTTCAGAGCAAGCCAGAATGATTTGATTTTTGATTTTTGAGAAAAGTTTGATTTCTTTTCAAATCAAGCTTGTTAAATACATGGATTAAAAATATATAAACGCTAATTGCAGTGCTTTTTATCACACAATTCTGAGCTTTTTCTCAAGGTCACATCTTGGAATTTTGACTTTTTTCTCTGAATTTTGAGTTCACATCTCGGAATTTTGAGTTCACATCTCGGAATTTTGAGTTCACATCTCGGAATTTTGAGTTCACATCTCGGAATTTTGAGTTCACATCTCGGAATTTTGAGTTCACATCTCGGAATTTTGAGTTCACATCTCGGTATTTTGACTTTTTTCTCGGAATTTTGAGTTCAAATCTTTTTTTTTCAAATTGTGAGGAAAAATAGTCAGAATTGTGAGATAAAAAGCAACCTTTTTATGTATTTATTTGATTTTGTGTAGGATACAAGTTTCCATACTTTTCTCCAGCTGTTTAAACCCAGAATATTCCTTGCTGTTTTTCTCTAGCTTGTCTTTTCCTCTGTAATCAACGTATCACTGTGTTTCTGCATCCACTGAAGTTTGAGTGCAGAGAAGTGAAGTTAGTAATCAGAGAGCGAGTGCTTTAAAAGCCTTCTGGGTAAAACATATCTGACAGCCATGAGCCCAGGCAGAGCGTTACAGAGGGAATGATAAATGAACAGATTTCCAGCGCAGGAGTGAATATTACCCTTTCGCCGTCTGAACGCTAGCTCAGAATTGATTATGTTTTGTACGTGTGGCCGAGGTAGAGCGCATATAAAGGTGCTTCTGTATTGTGCTATTGATTCCTCCCCGCGGAGCCACATTTTATTTGCACAGACGTTTTTAATGCACTCGTCTTTGTTGTGAACTGTAACGGCATCTTGTTTGTCGCTGTGATGAGGAGACGCCGTGGAGTACTTCATCATTTCCCAATTGGCTTCCTTAAAATGAAGCACAATGCCATGCTGTCTGTTTGTTTTAGTCCAGGTCGTGTCTCGCTCTCGGGTAACGAGAGCCTCCGGCTACAGGAACACACACACACACACACACACACACCGGAAACCTTTTACACATCTGATTCTGGGCTCTGTCCCAAACACTAGTGAGCTGCTGTGCTGTATAATTGTTTTGTAGTAAACTTAAAATATATTGTTTCTTTATGTATGATCAACCGTTTTATATTTAACCATAATTAAATTAGTTTTGTCATTCACAGTGCTTCATGGGATTGTAGTTCTAATTCAAAATATGAACAAAACACTATAAAAGTATCTCAGTGATACTAAAATAACACACATATTGCTATACAACCACACACAGCTATAATACTGCAATAATGTAAAATCAGATGCAATTTTTAACCTTTCTTCACACATTTTTTTATTTGATTTGCCTGTCAAAACTAGCATTTTAAGATGCCTGAAAGCTGTTCGGTTGTGTTATTATTCCACTATTGTGCTTTTCTTAGCGATTGAATTTTCCTCAAGAAAGATGATAAAATGGGCAAAAAAACACGAGCCACAAAAATCCAGGACTAAAGTCCCTGTCTTCACTCCATAAAGCTGTCGGGCCTTTCTCAGGGTTATTTCTGCTGCGTCTGAGAGATACGGATGAAGATTTCAGGCTTGAAGCCTGGAGGAAACACAGATTATAGGCTACGGCTAGATATTAAATACGTGCGATAAAATACATTTTCGTGCATTTAAACGGCCCTTATGCACTTTATTTTTTCCTCTTATAATGTTCGATTTTTTTCTCTCCTGCTTTCAGATTCAAATGAGTCTTTAAAGAAGCAGTTTGTACAGCGACGTCACTTTTAGAATGTTTGAGCGAGTTGCTAGGTTACAGCAGCTGTCAATCATGAGCTGCCTCATTAATATTCATGTCCTGTGTGGATCAGAATATGGTATGAAGACACGAGTCGTTTCATTCGCTTCTTCTGCTGTTTATGTGTGTGTTCGAGCTCTTTGTCTGAATTAGTAATGCTCCACTGAGTGTGTGTTAGTTGTGCTGTTTTCAGCCTCGTGTTTGATCAGATACACAGCAACAGATGTCACGACTTTACACACTCACTCCTGAAATACTCGTATGATTCTGTATACAGTGCACTGTGCTTAATGTAGGGCTGTGTAACGAGTAATCACGATTAATTGCATCCAAAATAAAAGTTTGTATAAATAATAATAATAATAATAATTTTTAATAATTAAAATATGCAGTTTTATATGCATAATGTATGCAAATATAGAAGGTAGTGTATATATTAGGGCTGTGCAATGATTAATCACATCCAAAAAAAAAGTTTGTTTAAATAATAATAATAATTTTTAATAATTAAAATATACATTTTTATATGCATAATGTATGCAAACATAGAAGGTAGTGTATATATTAGGGCTGTGCAACGGTTAATCACATCCAAAACAAAAGTTTGTGTTTACATAAAATGTGTGTGTACTGTGTATAATTATTTTGTATATATAAATACACACAGTGTGTGTGTGTGATCTGAATCTGTGTGTTTCTCTCAGCCTTCAGGTGTGTGTGTGTGGGTGTATGTGTGTGTGTGTGGGTGATCTGAATCTGTGTTTCTCTCAGCCTTCTTCAGGTGTGTGTGTGTGTGTGTGTGTGGGTGATCTGCATCTGTGTGTTTTCTCGGGTCTATGTTGTGTGTTTCGACAGGCCTGAGAGTCGCACACTTGATTAAACACTGCGAGAGTTTGAGCGACGGCCAATCACACACTGCGCTTCATCAGAGACACGAATAATCAGCATTCATCGTGTGTTTGCTTTAATGTTTCAGGGAATATGATGATGTTTCATCAGCAGTGCTGAATTGAGTCTTAACCACGACGTCCCATTTCTTTCCCGCGCGTTCTGTCTGTTCCTCTCCGAGTTTAATTGCCTTTCAGCACAACTGCAATTATCCTGTCAGACTCTCTCTCTCTCTCTCTCTCTCTCTCTCTCTCTCTCTCTCTCTCTCTTTCTCTCGCTCTCTCTCGCTCTATTCAATTCATTTCAAAATGTGCTTTATTGGCATGACAAATATGTATTGCCAAAGCATTTCTCATTTTACCGTGAATCATCATACATGTACGTATACATTAAAAAGTAAGTGAAACAAGTAATCAACATTTTAAAATTCTATGTACAATTTAGAATTGTGTTTGTGTGTGTGTGTGTGTGTGCGTGCGTGCGTGTATGCGTGTGAGTATCTGTGTGTGTGTGTGAGAGAGTATCTGTGTGTGTGTGTGTGTGTGTGTGTGTGCGTGCGTGCGTGCGTGTGAGTATCTGTGTGTGTGTGTGAGTATCTCTGTGTGTGTGTGCATGTGAGTGTGTGTGTGTGTGTGTGTGTGTGTGTGTGCATGAGTATCTCCGTGAAAGAGTATCTCTGTGTGTGTGCGTGCGTATATGCGTGCGTGTGTGTGTGTGTGTGTGTGAGTATCTGTGTGTGTGTGTGAGTATCTCTGTGTGTGTGTGTGTGTGTGTGAGTATGTGCGTGTGAGTATCTCAGTGAGAGTGAGTATCTCTCTGTGTGTGTGTGTGTGTGTGTGTGTGTGTGTGTGTGTGAGTATCTCTGTGTGTGCGTGTGAGTATCTCAGTGAGAGTGAGTATCTCTGTGTGTGTTTGTGTGTGTGCATCACTGATTAGTCGACTCCCTCTTTTAGTGACAGGCATTAATATATCCTGCTGCTTGTAGGATACAATCTCTTTTTTCACCTAATAAATGTTGAAGTTGTGTTTTATTCTTTAATTTTGTGAAGTTAGAGCAAAGTATTTCAAATTTTGTATAAAATGTCCCTCTAATGTCCTCTCTCTCTCTCTCTCTCTCTCATATATATATATATATATATATATATCTCTTGTCGCCTCAGTGAAATCACACTGCATGCACTTATTTCAGGCTGTGGAAAAGCATTCAGCCATTAGTGTGATTATGTGGAGAAGTGTGTGTTCGTGTCTCTGCAGATGCAGGTAATTCCCGTAATGTAAATGTGCTGTCAGTCAGTTCAGCGTTTATTAGCACACACACACACACTGCCGTCAGCGTTTTCGTGACAGATAGAGTCGGTTATGAACAGTTAATGGGCTCATATCACACAGTTTTCTATCAGTATTTTCCTGAGCTTCACTTGTCAAGGTTTCTGGTTGGGATATTTCACCCAAAAATGAAAATGATCCTTTAGTTTATTCGCCCTCAAGCATCCTAGTGTACATCCTAGTGTATATCCTAGTGTACATCCTAGTGTATATCCTAGTGTACATCGTAGTGTATATCCTACCTAGTGTACACTCACCTAAAGGATTATTAGGAACACCATACTAATACTGTGTTTGACCCCCTTTCTCCTTCAGAACTGCCTTAATTCTACATGGCATTGATTCAACAAGGCGCTGAAAGCATTCTTTAGAAATGTTGGCCCATATTGATAGGATAGCATCTTGCAGTTGATGGAGATTTGTGGGATGCACATCCAGGGCACGAAGCTCCCGTTCCACCGCATCCCAAAGATGCTCTATTGGGTTGAGATCTGGTGACTGTGGGGGCCATTTTAGTACAGTGAACTCATTGTCATGTTCAAGAAACCAATTTGAAATGATTCAAGCTTTGTGACATGGTGCATTATCCTGCTGGAAGTAGCCATCAGAGGATGGGTACATGGTGGACATAAAGGGATGGACATGGTCAGAAACAATGCTCAGGTAGGCCGTGGCATTTAAACGATGCCCAATTGGCACTAAGTGGCCTAAAGTGTGCCAAGAAAACATCCCCCACACCATTACACCACCACCACCAGCCTGCACAGTGGTAACAAGACTCTACCATCTGAATGTCTCAACAGAAATCGAGACTCATCGGACCAGGCAATATTTTTCTAGTCTTCAACTGTCCAATTTTGGTGAGCTCTTACAAATTGTAGCCTCTTTTTCCTATTTGTAGTGGAGATGAGTGGTACCCGGTGAGGTCTTCTGCTGTTGTAGCCCATCCGCCTCAAGGTTGTGTGTGTTGTGGCTTCACAAATGCTTTGCTGCATACCTCGGTTGTAACGAGTGGTTATTTCAGTCAAAGTTGCTCTTCTATCAGCTTGAATCAGTCGGCCCATTCTCCTCTGACCTCTAGCATCAACAAGGCATTTTCGCCCACAGGACTGCCGCATACTGGATGTTTTTCCCTTTTCACACCATTCTTTGTAAACCCTAGAAATTGTTGTGCGTGAAAACCCCAGAAACTGAGCAGATTGTGAAATACTCAGACCGGCCCGTCTGGCACCAACAACCATGCCACGCTCAAAATTGCTTAAATCCCCTTTCTTTCCCATTCTGACATTCAGTTTGGAGTTCAGGAGATTGTCTTGACCAGGACCACACCCCTAAATACATTGAAGCAACTGCCATGTGATTGGTTGATTAGATAATTGCATTAATGAGAAATTGAACAGGTGTTCCTAATAATCCTTTAGGTGAGTGTATATCCTATAGTTTACTTCTAGTAAATATATTAAAATGCAATTCAATGTATTTGTAATGCACTTCAAATAAACATGTTGGGAATACAAATGTATTATAAACATGCTATTTGAATTTTAAATATATTTTTAATACATTTAATACTACGTCTTTTTCACCTGGGATATTAAGCTGTATAATGGGAGTCAATGCTACCTGAGATTTTGAGGTTTAAAAAAGTGCATTAAAAGTATCCAAAAATATCCATATTTATCTTATCAGTCTAATTTTAGTAAATAGAGGATGATTTGAGTATTGAAAATTACAATGCAATTAATTATTTAATAAAAATTCTCATCAGATGAGTTTATCATCACTGCGAAAGTTTTCTTCTGTTGACGAGGAGCTCAGAGGAGAGAGAGCGCTGAGACGCTTTTATTACAGCAGCGTTTCGATCACACACACACACACTCTCTCGTTGTTATAACTTCGTGTTTTCATCGATTCACGACCGTTCAGTGTGTGCCGTTAAACAGAGAACAGAACATCAGAAAACCTTCGTCACCAATATCACAAATCTGTGACCCTAGTGATCCAGTCTGTGTGTGTGTAAGAGTGTGTGTGTGTGTGTGTGTGTGTGTGTGTGTGTGTGAGTGTAAGTGTGTGTGAGTGCGTGCGTGCGCGTGTTTGTGTGAGTGTAAGAGTGTGTGTGTGTGTGTGTGTTTGTGTGAGTGTATGAGTGTGCGTGTGTCTGAGTGTAATTGTGTGAGTGAGTGCGAGAGTGTGTGTGTGTTTGTTTGTGTGTGTGTGTGTGTGTGTGAGAGAAAGAGTGAGTGTGTGTATGTATAAAATGGTGAATGTATTACATCTGAATTTCACCCATATTCATACTTTATAAAACATACTTTTTAACGGTTGTGAATGAGGTTGAAAAGTGCAGCACTAGTGTGTGTGTGTGTGTGTGTGTGTGTGTAGGTCAGAGGTCAGACGGGCTTCTTCTCCTCTCAGTGACTCGAGGGTGATTCACCGTACGCAGGGCTGGTGTCTCAGATGTTGTTCTTTCATTGGGTTGAAAAGCAGATAAACCGGTGCTTTTATACGTGAGATCACGGTGCAGCAATTACAGCTCTACAGAAACACAAAGCCAACAATCGCAGGACATTTACATATCTGAGGTTTACAGCGGCAATTACTTCAAGAGGCTCACAAGAGCACACACCTGGATCCAGTCCCGAACAACACCTTAAAGAGGAGAGGAGAGTGCTTTAAACTCAGAGGACAGTCCCGCGTCACAGAGAAACACACTCCTATAGCGCCACCAACAGGTGAAACACACACACGTCACACAGAGAGAAACACACTCCTATAGCGCCACCAACAGGTGAAACACACACACGTCACACAGAGAGAAACACACTCCTATAGTGCCACCAACAGGTGAAACACACACACGTCACACAGAGAGAAACACACTCCTATAGCGCCACCAACAGGTGAAACACACACACGTCACACAGAGAGAAACACACTCCTATAGCGCCACCAACAGGTGAAACACACACACGTCACACAGAGAGAAACACACTCCTATAGCGCCACCAACAGGTGAAACACACACACGTCACACAGAGAGAAACACACTCCTATAGCGCCACCAACAGGTGAACACACACACAGAGAAACAGAGAGAAACACACACACGTCACAGAGAGAAACACACACACGCCACAGAGAGAAACACACACGTCACACAGAGAGAAACACTCCTATAGCGCCACCAACAGGTGAAACACACACACGTCACACAGAGAGAAACACACTCCTATAGCGCCACCAATAGGTGAACACACACACAGAGAAACAGAGAGAAACACACACACGTCACAGAGAGAAACACACACACGTCACACAGAGAGAAACACACTCCTATAGCGCCACCAACAGGTGAATCACACACACGTCACACAGAGAGAAACATACTCCTATAGCGCCACCAACAGGTGAACACACACACAGAGAAACAGAGAGAAACACACACGTCACAGAGAGAAACACACACACGTCACACAGAGAGAAACACACGTCACACAGAGAGAAACACACACACACCACACAGAGAGAAACACACGTCACACAGAGAGAAACACACACACACCACACAGAGAGAAACACACGTCACACAGAGAGAAACACACACACAGAGAGAAACACACGTCACAGAGAGAAACACACACGTCACACAGAGAGAAACACACATCACACAGAGAGGAACACACAGAGAGGAACACACACGTCACACAGAGAGGAAAACACACACGTCACACAGAGAGGAACACACACACGTCACACAGAGGGAAACACACATGTCACACAGAGAGAAACACACATCACACAGAGAGGAACACACACACGTCACACAGAGGGAAACACACACGTCACACAAGGAGAAACACACTCCTATAGCGCCACCAACAGGTGAAACAGTAGTGTGTACTTATTATAGAAATAACATTATGCATAATTACATGCAAACAACCCTCATCCAAACCCTAACCCTAAAGTAAGTACATGTAGTTCATTAATATCACTCAGGACTTAAATATATAATTGCACTAATAATGACACCTTAAAATAAAGTGTGAGCAAAAACTCGCATGTGTTTCCTGTTTCTGATGGCTTAGATTTTGACAGCAATCAATCAAAAATCAGAACTCGAACGTTTCTCATCAAATGATCTGAGCAAATTAATTAATTTTATAGTTCTGCTTTTACTGTATGACAACTATTTGTTTCATAATTGATGAACTTTACAACATTGACAGTTATTGAACTGAATTGAAAAAACATTGATCTGAAATGGATGAATAATACACTGCAAAAAAATATTTAAATAAATCTCA
>JAULUF010000009.1:56650000-56667500 GCA_031834385.1 Semotilus atromaculatus
TCATACATTAGGATTTTATGATGTTAAATAAATGTTTATTGCATTATTTTACTGTTATCATGATGGTGTTTGTGTGTATGATACTGTGCACCTACTATATATTTACCTTACCTTGTGGAAAAGCTACATTACCCATGATTCTCTCTGTCTCTCAGCGTTGTACCCATCAGCCTTCCGAGTGAAGCGAGGGACGCCAGCTCTGCTCAACCCCTCCTTCCAGAAATCTGTGGAAGACGCCAGCCTTCTCTATGAGGTGCCGTGATAGAAAACTCTCAATCTATCCAATTCAAGTTTATTTATAGCACTTTTCACAGCACATATAGTTTCAGAGCAGCTTTACAGGACCTGCTTTGTTGCAATGTTACAATTATCTCTCTAAGTTTCTTTATGGGGAGATTTAAAGTCACCGTTAAACAGCATTCGCAAAACAAAAATATATATTTGCTAAAGTTTGCATTAAGTTATGAAAACGTTATTTCTCAATGTCCACTAAACGTTTGTTTAAAAAAAAAGTCTGATGCTCTTTGCATGTCGGTCAAAAAAATACCTTTTTTTAATTATTATTATTTCAATTAATTAATGAACTATATTTAAGTTTGTTAATGTTTTTTATTTGATATTTAGCATTTTATGGTACTAAATTATATTTACGCTGTATTTATAATCCATTTATTCACTTTTTGGGCATAGACCTGAAAATTTAATTTCCAAATTAAACTGTCGTAATGCTTTAAAAGCACAGACTGAAGTTTTATCTCTTTTCAAAGACAACACTTGGCAGATTATTGCTGAAGTGAGAAAAAGCTTAAAAAGGAGAACTTAAAAAAAGTTTTACGTTAAGAATTTTACGTTTATTGTTCTAAAAAATGCACAAAAATACTATTTAAATTTTTTACATGAAATAGGCCTATATATTTTCAAAAACACTTTTAACTCTAAAACTGCAAGAAAATCAAAGCCATAAATCTAAACAAGTTGTGCTCCAAGTGTGAGGTTGATATGTCAGTAAATGAGCGTTCAGTGAGAGTGTGTGTGGATGCAGTACCAGATGCTTCCACTAGAGGAAACTCTCTCATTCATTTCTAATGTGCTCATTTTTGACCACGAGGAGTGTAACTAAAGTGTAACTATTTTTTACAGGACCATTAAACCTGTTTGACTCATGTCCATGATTTTTTTTGGGTGTTCACACAGCAAGTGCCAAAACCTTTACAGAGTTTTGTACCATTCCGATGAAGAAAAAAAATCAAATTATAGGAATGTTATTTTTGAATGTCCGTTCTGAAACAAGTAGAAACATTAAAAAAAAAACGTTAGATGAATGAGATTTTTAGATGAACCACATCTCACATGCGTCGTCTCAACAATGTCTCTGTATTTTCGGATACCAGTATGTGTAATCAAAAGGTTATCGGTTTCAAAATAGCTCTGCGTTTATTCATTCAAGACTGTTTTATCTCTAACAAGAACTTTTTAGGCGAGTGTAAAGTTTGCTGAGCAATGAAGCTGTCCTCCGTGTTGTTTATCCGCAGTGTTTAATGTGATTCGCTGAATGAAGGAAGCGATCAATAGCTCAGCTCTTATTATCTCTTCATACGCTTGAGTTTGTGCAGTTATTGAGTTGTGCTGAGCTCTGCAATCTCTCCTGCTGTCAGATCCATCAGCTACAGACTCACAGACAAACAACATCTCCATTTAGATTCAATCCCTAAAACAAAGAGAATATTGATATTCCAGCGGCGTGTCTGCATGACTCCAGCTGATATATCTAAAGACTGATGATCGGCCTCATCACACGTAAAGACTGATTCAACAAGACATCAGACTCAACTCTCCTCAGATATCATCCATGACAGCTGTTTTATTGAAGCTGTTCAATGCCAATGCGAATCAGGAGTTATTTCGTATTCATGTGCTTCTTTTAAATTGGCGTTTGAAAGACAGTGATATTGTAAGTTTCAGATGGGAACAAAACTGGATCTCAGTAATGACACTGTCTTCTGCTTTATAACTGTAAAAAATAAACCCAAACGGCAGCTGTGGTTGCCTGTACTTTACCGTCAAAAATACGGTAGCAACATTATTGGTTTTACAGACTTGACTTAAAATTTACAGTAATAAACCGTATTTCATTATCTGATCTATTGCAGTATTAATATCTGCTTTGTACCATTGTAATACACTGACAACCACCAATCACAGCAGTGATGAGAGTCACATGATCTGGAAGAGCGAAAAACTGCAATACACCTAAACTCCTCTAGGGGCCGGTCCCAAAAGGGAGCAAATGTCCATAGACCCCCATGTTAAAATGTCCGTTTTCACAGCATAAATTCATGTTTTTACAGGTTGGTCCCATGGACTTTTATTGTATTTTTCGATAGGTTCCGAGTGCCTGACGACTGTGAGGGGGGTGATTTTTTTTCTAACTCGTTAGTTTAGATCGTATTTAGATATAAAATATATGACAAATAAGGGCGTGGTTAACTTTGATTGACAGCTTGATTGACAGCTGATGACGGGCTGCACCAAGTGGAATTCCTGAAATGTGACGTCTCGGCCATGATCTGACACACACATCAGACCACCTCTGGATCCTTCCTGAACATTTGTATTGAAATATTTCCAAGATGGCGCCGCCCATACCCCCCATAAACGGCCTCAAAACCGTTCTTCAGAAAGTCTATGGGTGACGTCACAGACGCTTTATCCATATTTTTTACAGTCTATGTGTTTTACAGGTGTTGTTGTCGGGCGCGTACATGGACGCATCACGCGGGACGCTCCACGTATCCGATCGAGAACTGGCGTCCATGCGAAAGCTTGAGGTTCTGGAGGTCCTGTGTGAAGACGTGCTTCCCAGAAGCCTCTCTGAGATCCGGCGTCTCAGTGCCCGGCTGTCAGTGCGTCGTGGATCTCTGCGGATGGAGGACTTCGAGCGCACGGTCCTCACGATGGTGTTTACTGCACAACAACTACAACACACCGACCCCGGCCACCAGAGGGAGCTGTGGGCAAACACACTCCTACAACTATATCAAGCCATTAAAGAAGACCTGCGGCCACAAACGACTGCCAATTAATGAGAAGAGCGTCCGGTCTCTTGAATCCAGCACGGAAGTGACTTGAACTGCAGTTCATCGACTGGCCACTAGAGACCGGCTCCAAAAGAGAGTCAATCCCATAGACCCGCATGTTAAATAGCCCAACTTTACAGCAGAAAAAAATGTGTTTTCAGTCTGGTGCAAAAGGTGTTTTTGGTCTATATAGCTAATTTTACCCTTCATGATAATTTTGACGGGGATGAAATTTTTTATAACTCATCCGTTTAATTAATAGTAAGCCTTAAAGTTGTGCATAATTAAGGGCGTGGCCACTTGATTGACATGTGGATTGCTGCTGATGTCACTACTAGACGTCACTACGTCACCTCAGCTAATCATTTTCGTTTAGTTTCTCTCCGCCACACATCACGGACACTACGTCCATATTTCTTTACAGTCTATGTCGCATATCAGTAATCCACTGCACTGCTTCTCAACCACAGATGTGTTACTGTTAGAGGCCTAATTTTCTGCCAGAGGTCCTGGACATCTTGTTCAGATATATGGCATCATGGATTCGTTCAAATACCAATAGATAAAAAATCAAAACCTGACAGCCTCTGCTAGAAATCTTATAATGGGCCGTGGTTGGATCTTCCAACAGGACAGTGATCCAAAAACAAGCATCAAAATCAAAACAAAAATGTGTCACTGAGCACAAAACCAAGCATCTGCAATGGCCAGCCCAGTCCCTGACCTGAACCCTATAGAAAATGAGTGGCTGGACTGAAGAGAAGAAGCATCAACATGGATCTGGGAATCTGAAGGATCTGGAGAGATTCTGTATGGAGGAATGGTCTCTGATCTCTGGTCAGGTGTTCTCCAAACTCATCAGGCATTATAGGAGAAGACTCAGAGCTGTTATCTTGGAAAAAGGAGGTTGCAAAAAGTATTTAATAAAAGGGGGCAAATAATTGTTCCCAACGTGTTTTGGAGAAAAACATTTATTTCATAATGTGATTTTCCCCCCAACTTTCAATTCTTTTACTTCAATGAAAGGTTAGATTTTTGCTAATTTTTTTTAATAAAATATCAAAAGGATTAACAATGCAGATTTATTTTTTACAGCCATCTTTGTTCATATTTACCAAGGGGCAAACACTTTTTCACACCACTGTATAGTCAAATTAGACAACAATTGCAATGCAATTTACAGGTGAAATTAGAATATCGTGCAAAAGTTTGTGTATTTCAGTAATTCAAATTAAAAGGTGAAACTAATATATTTAGTATATATAACTATATACATATGCATGATTATACTTTTCAGAGGGCCGACATTTCTGTGTTTAAAATCCTTTTTTTTATTGATTTCATGTAATATTCTAATTTTCTGAGATTTTGAATTTGGGGTTTTCATAAGCTGTAAGCCATAATCATAAAAATTATAACTTTTGCACGATATTCTAATTTTCCGAGTTTCACCTGTATATTTATTTTACATAATATTTACAGATAACTCTAAATATAACATTTGAACTGGCAAAATAAGCAGAATTATAATTTAGATACCAGCTTCTTAATTATAGTCCCAGACAGCAACATAGTGTCGGCCCAGATCCGGCCCACATCTGGAATCCATACGTCTGGGGTATTTTTCACAAAAAAGCTGGTTTTGTTTGGTTTGGACCCGGTGTTAAATGTGGTTCCTTAAGGAAAAGCGGTTGAGAAGCATTGACTGTAATTGTCTGTAATTACAGTCTGGTCTGATGAATATGAAATGCATCTTAAAGACTGTGTTTGCATAAGTTCACCTTCACATTCTCTGCATGTTTTGTGGGTCCGGCTCACGTCTGCAGGATGAGCTCTGATGTCCTTGTGAGGCTTGTCGTGTTTCCTGAGATAATGAATATCCTAATTTAATCATTATCACGTCCTTGACCGTGTTTCCCTGTCATCTTCACTTGGAAGTTTTCCCAGCGGCACATCAAGTCCTGGTGAGATGTGTGACTCTACGAGGCTGTGAGAATGTGACTGATATTAAAGTTTAAACTTCACAGCTCCTTGGCTGCATTAAAAGAGCCCCGACGTATGACTTTATGTGTTTTATTGAACACCTCAGGCAGTGTTTCAGCATCCGACACCTGAGAAACAGCGTTACGACTGAGATGATGATGAACAAATGATCAAAACACAGTGGATCCAGACTCACAAAAACTTCCCTGTGTGTGTGAGTGTGTGTGTGAGTGTGTATGTGCGAGAGAGAGAGAGAGAGAGAGAGAGAGAGAGAGAGAGTGTGTGTGTGTGTGTGTGTGTGTCTGTGTGAGAAGAATGGGAGACTGTGTTAATGTGTGCCTGTGTGTGTGAGTCTGTGTGTGTCTGTGAGAGTGTGTGTGTGAGTGTAACTGTGTTTTGAGTGTGTGTGTGTGAGAAAAGAGAGAGTGTGTGTGTGTGTGTGTGTGTGTATGTATGTATGTATGTATGTATGTGTTATGCGCCAATAGTGCCATCTACAGGCCACAGATGTAATTAAAGCAACAGATAAGTTTTGTGGCAGTAAAATAGTTACATATACCCGTGTGTGTGTGTGTGTGTGTGTGTGTGTGGTTTAATTTCCGTTTTCACATGAGATGTCTCTCAGATTTGTGACTCTTTATGTTTTAAGAATAATACTTTTGTTATACTAATGTTTTTGATTATACACAACTGTATGTTTTTTCAAACAATTTATGTTGTTTTGTAACTTTTTTCTACTAAATAAATTAATATACATACATCGCTCTGGTGATTAATTACGGATGGATAGACGGACAGACAGACAGACAGACAGACAGACAGACAGACAGACAGACAGATAGATAGATAGATAGATAGATAGATAGATAGATAGATAGATAGATAGATAGATAGATAGATAGATAGATAGATAAACACGTTAACTGATATAAATTTTATCAGTTTTATTTTGTCACATTTATTTTTCTTTGGAGTGAATCATTCTGTTTTTGTGATCAGGCACGTTTTGGGGCGCCACATTCAGGGGTCCTTTTATTGAAAACTATCAGGCGGCGTCATTTACAGACTTAACTTATGAATATTAACACAAGCGCATGAGGTAAGACTGACATTTAATTCTAAATACTACTGTGTTTGCGTCAGCGACAGAAAATATGTTCGTTCCTGTAATTCCCGTCTGTTTTGCGGCTTAAACGGGTTATATTTGACAAATGAGCGGCCTCACGACAGCTAACGGCTAATGCTAATTCATAAACACGCAGCCAGACATTAAATCGCTTCATTAAAATGATTCAATTTCTGTTATAAACGACCTGCATATCAAAATGTGACATTATATTGGGATGACAGTGGAAGGACGTTATTTTGTCTGATTTTTTTTATCACAGCTGTTGCTGTTTGTGTATTTGTTTGTTCAGTAGTTTTGTTGTTATTGAGATACTTTATTAGGTCATATAACGTCAACGACACAGGCAGCGGTTGAACTTCTGATGTGTGTGTGTGAATTAGGTATTTGAGTATGCCAGAGAGTGTTTGTGTGTGTGTTTCCGGTTGTTTGGGCCGACAGTATCGGTTCTGCTGAACACGAACCCACACGTGCATCTGATCAACTATAATCTTTATTCCTGCATTTAGATCTGAGATGTTCAGTTCTGCTTCTGGAAATCCCCCTCCCTGCAGAGTTTATTATTAATTAGTCTCTACCTAATCAAACACACCTGTACCAGCTGATCACCTGATCATGATTGTCAGGTGTGTGTGAGGAGGCGTGGCACTGAACCTGTTTCTGTTTTATAAGCAGATTTTCTGTGCATGAAATACCAGGATAACTACTGCATGGGACAACATGTGCATTTTGCAACCAAAACAGACTGGGACAACATTTCCCATAATATTTTTTCCAAAGAAAATATTTTTTAAAAACTTATATAAAGTTTATATATATAACTTTATTACTAGTGGTGGGCAGATCGAGGCTTCGTGAAGCAATGAAACAGTTGATGCATATGTGCCATATTGTTTCGAGGCTTCGAATCAATCCGACACCCGTCTCCACGGTGACACCTAGTGGTCACTTGCAGGTATTGATCTGAAACAACCTTGACAACCAGCCATTAAAAAAAAAAAAAGTTTTTTATTATTGTATTTTTCTAATATGTGAAGCTTGTAACCTGTAGGCTCCTCACAGTGCATGTTATTTTGGTCATGACATGAAAAATTAATAGCTATTAATAAATGAAATCAAGCCACAATGTCTCACTTTCTTATAGATTTTTATTCAAAAATATTAATTTCGCTATAAATATTAATATGAATCTATCTATCTATTAATCTATCTGTCTATATATATATTTCTATCTATCTATTAATGTGTCACTATGTACTCTGTCTGTCTCTAGCCTATCAGTCAATGTGTAAATTTAAATGTACGCCTAAATAGGCCTATAACTAAACAAATCGCACTATAAATGTCACTATCACCAAAAATCCGCTATCTCAAAATCAAACTCCTCTCACAAAAACCCATGAGGTCAATATGCGTTGATTTCACTTTTATACAGATGTGCGATTGTGTGGTCTGTTTCCGACCGTGTCAATCAAACACTGATTCGGCGGATCACACCTGATGAAACACTTAGTGAAACACTTCGAGGCTTCGTTTGGCCATAGTCACGTGACATGGGTGTTTTGAATCACGCTTCGAATCAGTGTTTCGAAACATCTGCGCTTCGGGATCTCACAAAGCTTCGGAACGTCTGTTTCGCGTCAGCCATCCCTATTTATTACTAGTGCAGTATTTTATTAAAAGTGCAAAATCATATAAAAAGTAAAATAAAAAAGTCATATACAGTATATTTTTCAGTGGAAAATAATTAAAACACGTAACAATTTTAAAAATTAAAAACCGTAAATGCACAACCTTAAATACACACATTTTTGTCATATGCAAAAGTTGATTAAGTGTGCAAATGCAAAATATTATTAAAAAACAGTATCACGAATGCAAAATGTTATGTGCAAAATATATATATTTTTTTAAACTGTGCCATATACAGTATATATTTCAATGCACAATTTGTTTAAAAGTGCAAAATATTTTTTAAACCGTATGCAATATACAGTGCAGTATTCTAGTGCTCCATTCCAAACACAGCTCTTGACTTTTTACTTGTGCAATTATTATCAGATATTGTTTAATTTGAAGTATTGTTATGTTTTGCAGTAGCAGCATGCCTGCTGAACGTAAGAAGTCCGTCAACATGGAGGAGAGAGAGACAGGCTCCTTCAGCAACAAGGACAGAGACGCCACCGCGTCCCGTGAGAAGAGCAAAGACGAGAGCAAGATGAGCGGAAAGAAGGACGGAGGCAAGACGGCAGAAGACAAGAAGAGACGGGCTGAGGAGGAGAAGAGAAAGAAGGAGGAGAAGGAGCGGAAGAAGAAAGAGGAGGAGAAGCAGAGAGCAGAGGAGGAGCAGAGGAAGAAAGAGGAGGAGGAGAAGAGACAGCAGGAGGAGCAGGAGAAGAAGCTGCTGGAGGAAGAAGCCAAACGACAGAAAGAGGAGGAGGCTGCGCAGCTGAAGTAAGAGCGAATCGAAATCTTCTTCTGACCATATTAGATGCATGCATCTCTGTCAGATTCTCAGGCGTGGCCGGACAAACGGACATTTCACCCTCTCCGTTTTCAAAAATAACATCCTGCACACCTGTCAGTTTCCAGAAAAGTGTTCGTCTACACGAGCACCTGTGTTTATGCCGTCAAGAGCATGCCAGAGCTGTAGGTGGCAGTGTAACGAGAAGCTCAAGCCCACGGTAGCCAATCAGAATCCAGAAAATAGCAACAACACCTCGACATGAGGAAAAGGGTTTGCAACAACATGAATGCGACTGAATGTATCCATGATCGCCAAAGTTAAATGAAAAAGGCCGCACTTTTGACGCAGGAGCACGTTCTGTCGCATCTGTGACGTCGGCTGCATAAAACTCAGTTTTATAGGTTTACATGCAGACGAAGTTTTCCAAAATCTCCATTCTGGCCGAGGTTTTAGACAGAATCGGTTTCAGAGGCGAATTCTCCATTTGTGTGTAAACAAAGGGAACTGTCTCAAATACAAAATAACCATGTATGTGAAAACGGCCTTAAATTAGGCCTGAAAAATTAGAATATCGTGCAAAAGTTATCATCATTTGGATGATTATGGCTTACAGCTTATGAAAACCCCAAATTCAAAATCTCAGAAAATTCTAATATTACATGAAATCAATAAAAAAGGATCTTAAATACAGAAATGTCGTCCCTCTGAAAAGTATAATCATGCATATGTGTATAGTTATTAGTTTAATTTGAATGACTGAAATACTAAAATTTTTGGAGTTTCACCTGCTAAGGCACTTTTAGGTAAATTGCCACCTTATATATATCTCTAAACTCTTAACGATACATATTTGTAGTGCGATATGTTGTGCCACGATGTATTGTTACACCTCTAGTTTGTTTTGTGTGTGATCAGGGAGAAGGAGGAGGCCGATCAGCTCCAGCAAGAGGCGTGGGAGCGTCATCACGGCAGAAAGGAGCTGCGAGGGAAAAACCAGCACGTTCAGGAGACTCGACCAGAGGAGGCTTTCTTCAGCCGCCTGGACTCCAGCCTGAAGAAGAACACGGCCTTCGTCAAGAAGCTTCGCACGCTCACGGAGCAGCAGCGCGCCTCGCTGTCCACAGACTTCGACTCGCTCAACCTCAGCAAGTACATCGGCGAGGCCGTGAGCTCCATGGTGGAGGCCAAGCTGAAGATCTCAGACGTGGGCTGTGCCGTCCATCTCTGCTCCTTGTTCCACCAGCGATACGCTGAATTCGCTCCTCTGCTTCTGGGTGCCTGGAAGAGACACTTCGAGGCTAGAAAGGAGGAAAAGACGCCTAACGTGAGCAAGTTACGCACCGACCTGCGCTTCATCGCTGAGCTCACCATCGTGGGCCTGTTCACTGATAAAGAAGGGCTTTCGCTGATTTACGAGCAGCTGAAGAACATCATCAGCACCGATCGAGAGACGCACACGCACGTGTCCGTCATCATCAGCTTCTGCAAGCACTGCGGAGACGACATCGCCGGGCTGATGCCGAGGAAAGTCAAGAACGCGATCGAGAAGTTCGGATTGTCGTTCCCTCCCAGCCAGATCATTAACGCTGAGAAACAGCAGCCGTTCCAGAATCTGCTGAGAGAGTATTTCACATCGCTCACCAAACACCTGAAGAAAGACCACCGAGAACTGCAGAACATCGAGAGACAGAACAGGTCGGTGTGTGTATCCACCGGTTTTGGAAATGACGTCCATTATTCAAAAATAAAAGTATAATTTAGAGATTAAACTAAAACTGCCAAGGCAGTGTTATTTTAGTTTGTATTCTAGTTTTATTAATATATTTTTTAATTGGCTTTACTTTTTGTATTTCTAGATTTCTTGTTAATTTTGAGTTAATTTAAAAAAAAATTTTTTTTTAATAAATATTGCCATTTAGGTTTAATTTATTTTGTTTTAATTTTTATTTATTTCCAGTTAATTTTAGTGCTAAAACATTGTCAAATTTATTGTAATTTGATATTTAAAATGTAATGACAACATTTAAAGCTTTATTCCAATCAACAAAAATGTTTAAATAGTTTTAGTTTTTAGTAAAAAATAACGTCCGTGAGTGTCTTAATGAGCGAGTCATCGAATCATTAACTCAATTAATAAATGAAGTCACTACTGTCTTTATGAACGGGTCATTGAATCATTCACTCAAACGATTCGTTCACTATGTTGCTCAGTGCTTTGTTTGGATTACTATTATTTTTATATTTAAAATTTTGTATTATTTTGTTGCTGCTATTTTATTGCATCCCACAGTGAACACATGCACTCTTTTTTGGTTTTCGCAACGAAGGGATTCGGTCATAGATGCTCAAGGCTTTGTTTGAAAGTATTTTATCTACTGCATTTTAATATGCTTTTTACAATGGACGTCTTTCACAGCTCCTGTGTTGTGTGTCTGTAGGCGTATCCTGCACTCTAAAGGAGAGCTCAGCGAGGACAGACACAAACAGTACGAGGAGTTCGCCACCTCTTATCAGAAGCTGCTGGCAAACACTCAAACGCTGGCCGATCTGCTGGACGAGAACATGCCTGAACTCCCTCTGGATAAAACCGTCCAGGAAGGTGCGACTTCTCCTGAGCATCTGTGCTGAGATTTTTGTCTTGGCATGCACGTGATGTGTTGTTTTGTGTGCAGAACACGGTCCGGGCATCGATATCTTTACACCGGGAAAACCAGGAGAGTACGATCTGGAAGGGGGCATCTGGGAGGACGAGGACGCTCGTAACTTCTACGAGAACATGGTGGATCTGAAGGCATTCGTTCCTGCCATTCTCTTCAAGGACAATGAGAAGAGCAGCCAGAACAGCAAAGGTACTGAATCATTTAGAAAAGTCCTGCATGGACAAGATGGAATACTTGCATAACTTGTTCCAGAATGCAGTATGTACTTATTGATTAAATATTTCCAGATTTCTTTAGTGTGTAATGTTGCTGTTTGAGCATGAAAACGTCCCTCCAGCAGGAGTTATTCTCTATAATATCAGTGTTTCTGAACTCCTGAAACGCCTCCATTGTAGTCTTGAGTTTAAGGAACACGTCACAATATTCCTCATTATGATAATTAATATGCAGAATAAAGGGGCGTGGCCTGGGTGAGTTAGGCCATGTCCACACGGACACGGGTATTTTTATAACCGGAGTTTTTCCTCCAGCATTTTTAAAAAAAATCCCGTCCACACATGCTCGCAAAAACACGCTATCAAGCTCGGTCAAGAGCATGCCACACCAGCAGGCGGCGATATAACCCTAGCCGTAAAGCCACGTTGGCCAATCAGAAGCCTAACAAAAAGTTATTAGCGGTTCCGGTAGACGCAAATCTGACGTCAAACACAGTGGATAACGGCACACACTCTGACGTCGCAAGGCGAAAACCCCGGTTTCACTGTCTACACGACAACACTGTAACCGGCGTTTCTGAAAATCCTCACCCTCAGCAGGGGTTTTCAAAAATGTTTGGTTTCAGTGCGTTTCCGTGTGGACGAACGGCCGAACCGCGTAGAAAAAGTCACGGTTATAAAAATACCCGTGTCCGTGTGGACAGGGCCTTAGTTAGTAGTGTGTTAAGGGGCGGGACATTTCCCAAACACACTCGAAGCGCTCGGCCAATCACAACACACTGATCCAGCCGACCAATCAGAGCACAGTGTGCTTTTCAGAAGGAGGGGCTTCATAGAGACAGGAAGTAAACAGAGCGTTACTGACAGACTGGGAAGAGAGGAGCCGCAACAATGGAGGATATGAGGAAATAATCAACATTACAGCAGGAAAACCTGTTCTAGTAGAGCCTGAAAACAACATTAAGACTTTGAAAAAGGTTCCTCTTTAAAGTAGCATGTGAAACGGTATGTAATAGTTTATGTTTGTGTGTGTGTGTGTAGAGGTACGAGAGGGAAACAGCACCGAGGAGTTGGAGATGGAGTTGGAAGTGCTGGACATCACTGATGACCCGATAGATCTGGATGTAGCCGACGAGACAGAAAGTGAAGAACTGGCCAAAAAGATACTGGATGAGCAAGGTATACACACACACACACACACACACACATACATACACACACAACGAAGCCCCTAAAGGGACATGGTGATATAAAAAATATAAAATGGGAGGAAAAAAATGCAATTCTTTTGCAAAACTTTTGCGTTCCCCCGAGGTTTTTCAGAACTGGAAATGTTTGCAAGCAAATACAAACTTTCTTCTGAAAACGCAAACATTTTGAAAAAGAAGGCAAAAACGTTGACTTATTATTTTTCCTCCTATCTCATATTTTTTAAAGTCCCTTTAGGGGCTCCGTACACATACAATTGGTTTCTTAATAAAACACACTGAATAATGCACCTCCAAAACCTCCAGAGGGCAGTAAAGGGAAAGTTTCAGGATCAATCCAACTTTATCTGTATTTTGCATTTTTTGTCTATTACATTATTTTGATATCATTGATCTGTGCAGCTCATTGTGTCACTCGCTGTAGTTTATAGCACAGGTTTGATTCCCAGTAAATGCATGAACTCAGAAAATGTATACCATGAATGCAATGTGATTTGATTTGCATAAAATCATCTGCTGTTAAATGCATAACTTTATTGTGACGATGTTGATGTGTGTGTGTGTGTGTGTGTGTGTGTGTGTGTGTGTGTGTGTGTGCGTGTGCGTACAGAGCAGGAGGACGAGGAGGCCAGCACCGGCTCTCATCTCAAACTCATCGTGGACGCTTTTATCCAGCAGCTGCCAAACTGCATCAACAGAGACCTGATAGACAAGGTAAAGAACACACACACACACACACACACACACACACACACACACACGTGCACACACACACACACACACACACACACACACGCACACACATTCACACACTCTCTTACGCACACACACACACACACATTCACACACTCTCTTACGCACACACACACACACACTTTCTCTCTCTCTCACGCACACACACACACACACACACACACACACACATACACACACACACACATAACACAGTGCTTGACCATAGCCAGTGTTATTTTAGTATTATTTATATATATATATATATATATATATATATATATATATATATATATATATATTTTTTTTTTATTTTTTTTATTCGCTTTTATTGTTGTATTTTAATTTTTTACGTTGCCATCTAATCCTTGTATTTTATTTTAGCATTATTTAAATTGACCCGAATGATGAGGTTTTCCTCATTGCTGTGCCTGTTGTGTGTTCAAACGTGTGTGTTCAGGCTGCGATGGACTTCTGTATGAACATGAACACCAAGTCCAATCGCAGGAAGTTGGTTCGCGCTCTCTTCACAGTTCCCAGACAGAGGTGTGTTTGCTCTCAGCGTCTGTAGTTGTGTAGGGGTGGAACGGATCAGTCGCCCCACGGTTCGGCACGCATGCGATTCACCGATTAACTGATAAATTTAACCATCATAGAGTGAAAGTTTATATTATGTAAACACAAACTTTTATTTTAAATGCGATTAATCGTTGCCCAGCACTAATTTATATATATATATATATATATATATATATATATATATATATATAAATAAAAAATATTATTATTTTTTTATTTTTTATTTTTTAAATCTGATCCGAAAAAATATCCGATCCGTGGCTCAAAAACCGTGAATGATCCGAACCGTGATTTTTGTGATCCGTTCCAGCACTACAGTTGTGGACACGAGTGTTCAGTGATTTGATCTGATCAGGTGTGTGTGTGTGTGTGTGTGTGACTCAGGCTAGATCTGCTGCCGTTCTACGCTCGTCTGGTGGCCACGCTGCACCCCTGCATGTCTGATGTGGCCGAAGACCTCTGCTCAATGCTCAAGGGAGACTTCAGATTTCATGTGAGTGTGTTTCTCATCAATCACACTGCTATAGTCAGGCCTCACTCACTGTAGCCTACACAACACAATACACCGTCACAATACACTGTGTGATTGCCTTCCCCACTAGCAATTAGGGCTGTCAAAATGGCAGAAAGGCTAAATTAGAATTTCTTTCTTAAATATTGGCAAAATTTGAATTATATTCAAATTCTAAAGGCAATAGAATTTGCCTTTTACAATTACTGTAATGTTACAGTAAAAAACAATACTTTATTGTCTATATAGAGGGCCAACAAGCGAGCGTAATAAGCAAATATAAATCAAGCATCGCATCTTTTATTGAAATGAAATGACATTCACTTTTTAAGTGCATTATCTTTTGAAACTTACTTACTTACGCCTACCGCCCAACTTTGGGCATAGGCCACGAACAAGAGCTCTCCAGTCGTCCCGGTCCTGGGCCAACTTCTCTAACTGTCCCCATGTGTGGCCAGACCTCTTCACATCTGCGTCCAGGTCGCGGCGCCAGCTGTTCCTTGGCCTGCCTCTCTTCCTTTCCCTTTGGAGAACATCTTTTGAAACAAGTGTCCTTAAATACATTTTAATTTCTTTAATGTGAATGCAAGGAAAATTAGGTTACAATAGTGCATAAAATTGAGTTCATGCATCAGTAACATAAAAAAAAACTCTCTACTTCTAATGTTACTCACTACATCTACATATAGTTGGTCAAAAACAGCAGGCGCTCAGCTTGATCTGCTTGAGTGCTGAGCGCTTCTTGTTGACGATGTTTCCAGCTGATGAAAACACACACTCAGCTCTGGCCGATGTGTCAGGTTTGATCATTGCATGAGTTTTGCCACTAACTGAGAGGGTTTTCGTCAGCAGGAAGCCTTTTTCCGGCATTTTTTCAAATGAACAACTCTAATCCAGTTTACTGGATAAGCTAACAAAAACAACGGTAGTAAGTTACGTCGTCATCATGTCTCGCGCACCTCTTGGCACACCAAAAATACAAATGCACGGTTTTTACATTCAAATGTGAAGTTTTTTTGTTTTTTATTATTCTGCGAATATTCAAAATTTAATTTTTTATTTGACGGACCTATTAGCAATGTGCACTCGAATTTGACCGAAATTCTATTTTAGAAGTAGATGCTTTAAAATGCATCAAAGTCAGTGTTTGTGTGTGTCTTACAGATCAGGAAGAAAGACCAAATCAACATTGAGACCAAGAATAAGACGGTGAGGTTCATCGGGGAGTTGGCCAAGTTCAAGATGTTCTCCAAAACCGACACGCTGCACTGCCTCAAGGTGACATATCATTCAGATACTATTATAGTTTTTATTCATATTTTTATATATTCCATTTTCAGTTTAATTTTAGTTTGTTTTTGAGTGAAATTTTTATTAGTGTATTTAAAAAAAAAAATCTTAATAGTTTTTTATTAATTTGAGCTATTTTAATACATCAAGTTAAACTAAATGAAAATGAGAAATGTTGCTTGGCAACTTGTTTTTGTATATTTATGTAAGGTAATTAACATTTTCAAAATTAGAAAATGTTAATGAAATAATTAAGAAAACTTACTGAAGTAATTAAGTTTAAGCTGATGTATTAAAATGACTAAAACTGAAATTAAAATAAAGCTACATAGAAATATATAAAAAAAATTAAAAAAAATGATGAAAGCCCATACCAAACTTTCTATAACTTTAACATTAAAATGACCTTAAAATAAAATAGTTCAAAAGCATTTTACTTTGCTTTGGTACAGAAGTTAATGTGATGAAAATGGCACTGACTGCTGGTATCGTTGTGTGTGTGTGTGTGTGTGTGTGTGTGTGTGTGTGTGTGTGTGTGCAGATGCTGCTGTCTGATTTCTCTCATCATCACATCGAGATGGCCTGCACTCTGCTGGAAACCTGTGGACGCTTCCTCTTCCGTTCACCGGACTCTCATCTGCGCACAAGCGTCTTACTGGTCCGTCCTCACGCCTAAAGCCTTCACGCTGACACTAGAGCTGCTCGGTTAATCGTTTAAAGATTGCGATCTCGATTCAAACACCCACTCAATCTCATTCCTAAATGATTCGGCTCTGTCTATTAAAGCTTTGACAAGTACGATCACACTGATTCAGATCTGTGTTCTGATACACTGAGAGTCGTCATGTACAGTATGAAACCGCTTCACTAACCGTCTTTTCAACCACACAGTATCAATATTTCTGTGTTATAATAATTCACATTATCACAGAAGTACTGGGATACACGTTTATAGTTCGGATATGAACACTGATGTCTACAGTAGGGATCAAAACTGAGGAAATAACCTTATGAACGTAACTTGACGCTTCAAGTAAAGATTGTATCAATTACTTCGTTACACCAGTAGGTGGAGACAAGTGACTGTTACAAAATGTGTCATTGAATCATTTGAATCAGATTCGTTTAAAAATCAGTGATTCGGCTCTGTCCATCAAGTACGATCACACTGATTCAGATCTGTGTTCTGATACACTGAGAGTTGTCATGTACAGTATGAAACCGCTTCACTAACCGTCTTTTCAACCACACAGTATCAATATTTCAGTGTTATAATAATTCACATTATCACAGAAGTACTGGGAAACACGTTTATAGTTCGGATATGAACACTGATGTCTACAGTAGTGATCAAAATAGAGCAAATCACCTTTTTAAAGTCACTTGAAATGATTTGTATCAATTACATCGTTACACCAGTAGGTGGCGACAAGTGACTGTTAAAAATGTTTGTCAATTAATGTCAATCATTAAAAATACTGATTCATTCAGTAATGAAACAAGTCTTTATGAGTAACTCATTGAATCAGTCATTCAAATGAATTAAATATTGCACATGTGTTTTCAGGAGCAAATGATGCGTAAGAAACAGGCTCAGCATCTGGATGTGCGTTACGTGACGATGGTGGAGAACGCGTATTACTACTGTAACC
>JAULUF010000009.1:56670000-56672500 GCA_031834385.1 Semotilus atromaculatus
GTAGTCCAATCGAGAGGAAATTAGCGCATGAATCACAATTTCAAGGTCTTTACTAGATAGAAAGTTTTTCACTTTTGCTATAGATCGTAGTTGAAAAAAGCTACTCTTTACAACTGCATTTACGTGCTTATCAAATTGGAGAAGAGGGTCAAAAAAGACTCCAAGATTTTTTGCATGATTGTGTAAGTTATTACTTAAAGGACCTAACTGTGTTTTAATGGAGTTGCTGGTAGCAGCAGGACCCAGTAAAAGCACTTCGGTTTTATTTTCATTATTTCACTTCGGTTTTTATTTTGAGTGTAGCGTGTGTGTCTTTGTGTGAGAGAGAGTGTGAGAGACGTTCATCTTTAGATGCTTGTGTGTGTGTGTGTAGTTTGTGTGTCTGTGTGTGAGAGAGAGTGTAGTGTATGTGTGTTTGAGTGTAGCGTGTGTGTCTTTGTGTGAGAGAGAGAGCGTGTGAGAGACGTTCATCTTTAGATGCTTGTGTTAATGTGTGTGTGTGTGTTTCCCTCTCAGGTGAACCAGCCCAAGTTTAACCAGCGGAGGATCAGCAGCGCTAAGTTCCTGGGTGAGCTGTACAACTATCGCATGGTGGAGTCCGCCGTCATCTTCCGCACGCTCTTCTCCTTCATCTCGTTCGGCGTGAACACGGACGGCTCCCCCAGCCCCCTGGACCCCCCCGAACACCTGTTCCGCATCCGCATGGTCTGCACCCTGCTGGACACCTGTGGACAGTACTTCGACCGCGGATCCAGCAAGAAGAAGCTCGACTGCTTCCTCATCTACTTCCAGGTCAGCTTTCCCTCGGACACAGCCAATCACAGGCCGAGGACATTAGGGCTGTCAATCTTCCTCTATAATACTATTCGAATTCCATTCCTCATTTTATTTAATATTTGAATAATATTCATTCGAATATTAAATGCTCAAATTCATCCTATTTTTAATATTTACGACATTACACAGGCTTGTGGATCGCCAATGCCACTATATAGCATGTGGTTGTTGTTACACGTTCTGTCCACTAGAGGCACATCTAATAAACATTTATTCGTGCTGAATATGGCTGAAGCGCGTCCGATGGTTTTCGGCTCATATCTCCGAGAAAACAACACCAACAATTCTGGAACTTATATCGTTCTTTTCAGTTCGACAGACGGTTCAAATGAGCTCGGTGCCGAATCCGGTGAGATATGTGCGTTTTTCGCTTCACGGGCGCTTTTGCGTCGTTAAACATTTACCATTTTTGACAGTATCGTTATGGTGATACAGCATGGATAACATGCACACTTGTGTTACGATTCAAAAACTTTATTGTTCATCAGACGAAACAAAAGCATTTCATTTTCACATGCGGCGAGAAAGTTAAAAAAAATTTTTTTTTAATATTCAAATTATATTCGAATTTCGTAATTCGTTCCAACAGGCCTAGAGGACATACACACTGGGATTTGTGCTCAATCTTGGGCTGTCATTAGATTAAAGTCAGAAATGTTTGGTGTGTTGAGCTTATTTTCAGCAAAAATTAAATCCCAACATAGATTGAGTATATTGTCTCCAATCCAGGGATATATCGTTAACTAAAACTATTAAAATCATTTCTGTGATTATAATTAGTTGAAACAATTAAACATAAATTAGAATTGTTGCCTATAAACTGAAATAGTTTTAAGTTGAAGCACTGAAATTATTAAAGCTAAAACTGAAATCGAAATGAATGAAACCTAAATAGCATTATTAAAATAAAATAAAAAAAACAGAAAACTATTAGAAATGACTTAAAACGAAACTAAAATTAACATAAAAATAACTATATAATAATATATAATGGGCTGTCTAATATAATATAATATATATAATATACACTTGGGCTGTCATTAGATTAAAGTCATAAATGTTTTGTGTGTTGAGCTGAATTTCAGCAAAAATGTGATCCCAACATATGTTGAGTATTTTGTCTTCAATCCAGGGTTACATCGTAAACTAAAACTATTAAAATAATTTTCGTTATAATAATTAGTTGGAAAAATTAAACTAAAGGTAAATAAGAAATGTTGCCTATAAACTGAAATGGTTTTAAGTTGAAGCACTGAAATTATTAAGAGGTATTAAAATAGAAATAGTGTTAATATATTTTGTTTAATGTATTAAACCTAAATAGCAATATTTAAAAAAAAAATCAGAAAACAGAAAAATAATAGAAGTTACTTAAAACTAAACAAAAATTAACATGCAACCTAAAAATAAAAGCTAGTTCAAAATATTAATAGACCTACTTTGCATTTAAGTTTTTTAACAATACATTTTATTTAACAATAAACAATAAAGATGTTTTTTTGTCCATCATTAACATTTCACATGTCCTATGAAGTAAAGTCTGTATCATAATTCACCTCCCCCCAAAATAATTAAATTAATAATAAGAATATATATTTGTATAATGAAAATGAAGCCTATTTTAGGTCCATTTAAGATTGTTTGCATTGTGGAAATATTTTCA